>CAIGQW010000302.1:10457154-10468128 GCA_903798125.1 Danio choprae | reverse complement strand
ATATATATATATATATATATATATATATATATATTTATAACTATACATTAATTATTGTGTCATTTATATAGGTATATATAATTATACTTTAGCATTTATAAAGAAATATTATTATTAGGTTATTATTATTATTAATAATAATATTATTTATTTATTTATTTATAAATAAATAAAAGAAAACGTGCTTAGTAAGGAATATTATTTAAAAAAATCTGATAATAATTATCTACATTCTTTTGACCTTTAGCATGTAATTGAGTGTCTTTAATTCAGATCTACTGTAATTATGATTAATTAGGGTGGTTTGATAATGACGGATGATTATGATGTGTTAATGTTAGTTTCAGGATTAGTGTTAGTAACACTATCACAATTTATAGTCATGCCTCCAAGCATATTTCAGTCAGGTTCAGTGCTTTAATGAACTTCTTGTTGAGGACACCACAAGAGGGCGACAGTTCATACATGTGCTTTCGAGTCCATTCAGAAGTCGAATACAGGCTGATTGTCCATTGTGTCCACTTGGTTTCATTTTGCTACTCTTACAGAAGACTGCGGTCAGAGCTGTCTGGTTTTGGTTGTGTAAGCAGGAACTAAAATCTAAACAGGTTATTCAAATTGCAGTCCAGGATCGGAAGCAGAATCGTTTGAACTGCAATTATTATGCAGGACCATCTTGGAGTCTGGTAAGGGCAGCAGTTCCTGATCTGCAGGTATTTCTGAAGCAGACAGCTCAAAATGCACCGCAAACAACAATTTAAAGAGAATTTCCAAGAGAATGTAAAAATTGTTTTGTTTTTAAGTGCTGAGAACTTATTTATTTATTTACTTCAGGTTTAATGAGGTTAAATTCCTGATGTATACGTATGTTAAAATTCATTCTTTCATTCATTTTCATTTCGGCTTAGTCCCTTTATTAATCTGGGGTCGCCACAGCGGAATGAACCGCCAACTTATCCGGCATATGTTTTACGCAGCAGATGCCCTTCCAGCTGCAACCCATCACTGGGAAACATTCACACACTCTCATTCACACACATACACTACGGAAAATTTTTAGCTTACCCAATTCACTTATACTGCATGTCTTTGGACTTGTGGGGGAAACCGGAGCACCCAGAGGAAACCCACACCAACACGGGGAGAACATGCAAACTCCACACAGAAACGCCAACTGACCCAGCTGAGGCTCGAACCAGCGACCTTCTTGCTGTGAGGCGAACGTGCTACCCACTGCGCCACCATGAGGCATGTTAAAATTGTGAAATAAATAAATAACAAACAAACAAATTAATAAATAAATAGATAGATCTATAGATAAATAAATGTTTAGACATGTTTTTTAGGTAGTTTGCGTCATGTTGTTTTACATCCATTAAATTCGTAATATGTTTGCTTTCAAAAATAGGTGGAAAAAGTGCTCCCTGTGTCATCCTTCAAAATAACAGTGTTGTCTATTTTGACTTCTTTTTTCTACAGTGGAAGGAACTGCAGATGCTTTGTACATATTTTTTTACAGTCTGTGATGACAACATGCTACATTATGTTCTGAGGTTTTCACATCCTTGGACTTGCACTATCACATAGGAAATGTTTTATTGTCCAATTGAATCTGCAGAAAGAGGTCAGCAAGAGTTTGTTATCGTATATGCTCATGTGCAGATTTTCACACATGCACTCTTCAACATTATCATCTATTGTTTTTTGTCGTCTTCAGTAGATTGTTTTCATTCCGTCAATTTTGCTTATCCGACTGTGAAACAAAAGTCAAGCTCATTTTTTCCATCTTGCGGACAAACTAAGTAGTGCAAAAACAATTTGCACAGACAAATCGTGTGGTTCGGTTTTGTCCTGATGACAGTGTCACATGCAATGTAACTGCATTCACACATACAAGCAAAAACTGAAGAATTTATTTGGGCTCACGTCAAACAGCGTTCATGTTAAAATATCTGGCAGACTTTTATATAAATCTGACTTTGAAAGCTCAAAATCCCCAGTTTTTAATTCCCAATGACTCTCCCTATGCCATTTTCTGGAAAATTAATGTGTTTAACCCAGTTATTCCTTATCATGATATGATATATATTAAAAAAAAGATTTCGACAAGCACTAAAAGCACAAATAAATGTTCTTGAATAAGAAACAATTATAATGATAACATATTTATGAGCATGTTGATTTCAGTACAGTTCAGTTCAGATACAGTATTACTTTGCTGCATCTTTAATTCAGCCTATAAGATGATACTTTCTGAACAAACTGTCAGAACGATTTGATACTCTGCCAGTGTCATCAGCTTAGAGAAATTCAGAGCTTACTAATGGAATACAGTTTGCTTTCATTATATTTCCCATGCATATCTCAAACACATCTTCGGTTACTGGGCAGATGGCAACTGCTATAAGATTTGCAGTGCTTCAGACTGAATAATGTTGAGATTAATTGGAAATGTAACTCATGATGAACCTCGTAACAGCGAGGGGAGAGAAGGTAAGAAGTGAGAGGGATATAAGGAGAGCTGGAGAGTGACAGAACAGCGTAGGGAAAGAGAATGAATAATGGAAGATGATGCTGCTCATTGAAGAGAGACGACGAGAACATGCGCATGCTGTTATAGTCATTATAAGAAAGATGCTTATAATAAATGTCTAGTGCTGTTCACATTAAATAAGCTTTGTTATTTGGTTTTTAAAAAGCGTACAACTTGTGCCATCAATTTATGAAGGAAAAGCCTAAAAATAGACTGTGAATAATGTAGTGGGATAACAGAATTATTTTCAGGAATTATTGAGCTGACCCAAACCACAGAGTAATTATGCCTGCTGTGCCAGAAAGGAAGTCATGCCATAGATTTCAAGTAAGATATCTTTTCTTCTTCTGATCATACTGTTAGGGGTTATGAGTATGGTAGCAATGCATGTTCTCATGTAACACTATCATGTGAACATGATGGTGTTGCATTACAGCTGTGAACGTATCAATGTATATATAACCTACTGCATAAAGTAAATTATAAAAATTTAGATGATTCAAAAGTGGTACTTTTTAATATACATACACTTTCATAATCACATGTTCATTTAAACAAAAAAGAGGAATATTACTACAAATACATCCCAACACATTTAGATTTATTTGTGGTTAACTATACAATGTCTGGTGTATCAGGTTTTGTACATCTTGTCTTGTAAAACCTGAAAACATTGACATTTTTTTTTTAATAAATGTGTCTCTATTCAACTACAAAACGTTTTTATATTTAAAGTAATAGTTCACCCATGAAAATGAAATTTGTCCCACAATTTACTCATTCTCAAACTTTCAAAGGCGTACATGACTTTCTTCTTTTGTACCCTATGTAAAACATAATCTATCTCTTTCTTTTTACAACTGTTGTGCACACATTCATAAGAGAGTTGAGTTAGAAATTATGAAACAGATTTGGTAAGGATTGAAAAACTTGGAACCGGATTTTAAGATTCTGGACAGACCAACAAATCCACCATTTTAAGAAGGATAAAAATACAAATCTACATTATTAAAAAAAACTTCCATTTCACTTATGTCCTACATCATACAGTGTAACTCAAGAATATAGATATTTTTTCTAATCTAAAAACTCATCACTTTGCTTTTGAAAGCTTTCATTTGAGCATCAAGTATTTTGACATCAATCACTGCCATTATAAATTTGAAGAGAGCCATGGTATTATTTAATATACCTCAGATTGCATTTGTCTGAAAGACATATACACTTAAGATAACTTGAAAGTAAGCAAATTGTATGATAATATTTACTTTGCAGTGAACTATTTCTTTAAAAGAAAACTTCACTTATTATAGGACTTATGAAAAACAAAAAGTTGTGTTATATCATTGCACCTCTTGCAGCCCATGGTACTGTAGAAAAGTTCCTTGATTATTAAACCAGAATGAAAGTATAGCCATATTCCTAGCCATATCGACCTAGAAAATAGCAACATTTCATTTTTCTATCAGTCTTAGTACACAGTGTAACTGCAGGAGAGTCAAGCTTTAAATAGAAAAAATATCAAAACTATTTTTTGAAAATTTGAATCCATTGAAAAATGGATTAAAAAATAGTTAAACTCAACTCGACCTGAAAAATAAAAAAAAAAAGTTGAGTGTTCCTTTAAGCACAGGTGTAGGTTTAGTTTACAGATAAATTGAAAGAACCTAATTAGCACAATATTATCCTTTTGTTCCCACAAGAATAGTAGCACGACAAGACATGCACTGATGGAAACCCGTGAGGTAACTGACTAAATACTGTTTTAATTAGCATCTAAAATGTAAAAAGTTTTCTGGGTTGGTTAGGTTTAAGAGTAGGTAAAGACATATAGAAATTAATAAGCTCAGTATGAAAACAATGGAAAGCCCTTGCACTAATGTGTGTGTGATTATCAGTATGACTGTGAGTGAGTCCATGCTGAGTTCACCTGTCCCGCCTTGATCTAATCCCCAGATACACCTGGGCTCATGGGCCACAGGAGCTTTTAGCAGATTGCATGGGCAAGACTATTACTCTGATTGTTGCCCTAGAAACTCAGCTCTCCTGCGGGGGTTTGGGGGACAGCTAATGAAATTAAAGGTGCCACAACAATTGGGAAAAATGTCAATTTTCTGTCCGCGTGCTCCTTTGAACCCTTCCATCAGCTGCATGCTGAAATGTAGAAATTAGCCTTAAGCTAGCAAAGTAAAAGAGCATGGCAAAGGGGTCAGACAGAGGTTTTAGAAAATCTTTGCCTTCTGACTTTTCAATTTCTGAAGCCCTTGGTTGTAATGTGTGGAACTGTGGATGGCTAAAATCATTAATGAGAGAAGGAGATCAAAGTTCTGCAAAACTTGGACAAAAAGAAATTTGTTATTAGTGATTAAGGACCCAAGAAATTTCCCATTGAAGATATTTGCTTCTAATCGACTTTGAAGGTTACTTTTAATCAACTTTGAGCAGTATCCTGGCATGTAAATGTAGACTTAAAATGACAAAACTTTTCTTTAACTATTTAATATATGAAATAGTATTAGTATATCAACACATCATTACTATTAAATAAGAAAACACTTTTGTTGCTAATAAAATCGTTTAAGGTTAGTATCAGGCTTCATGGTAATGTATGATTAAATAGCAAAGCTTTTTTTACCTGTCAAATGCACAGCCATAAAAGTATACTTTGGTACTGATATCAAAATAAAATATTGATATTGTCAACACAATGCATGGATTTCTACATCACTTTCAAATGTTTTCTGTAAATTTGTTTAAGATTTGTTTGAGAAGAAAACCATATTTTCCTATGTGCGCTAAATGGATTAGAATATACTTATAAACATTCAGTATGAAATATACTAATAAGATATCTTTCATACGATATCTGTATAATTGGTGTCCAGGTAAGAAATATAGAGATGATTAAAATATGTCTTGAAAAAGCAGTATAAGATTAATAAAAAATATTGTAATCTGATTATAAGCATGTTAGATTGCAATATATTTGCTTAATTTTTGAAATCAGTGTACACTACCTTGAACACTGTAGAACTGTGTACACTACACACATACCATATTAAACAGTACATGAAGTACTTGGGGCTTTAGGAGAAAAAAATAGCGCATTAACTACAATCCAATACAGGTATAAATGGAGGTAGAAATTTTGGTTTATTTTCTTTTTACACCGTTTGTTACAGTGTACTAATCTAAGAAAGTATTGTGTTACATAGGCTAACTATGGTTTAAGGCTAGCTTTAAGGGGAGGTTTAGGGACAGTTACTACTATAGATATTACCCTGTTATTATGATAAGTTCAGTACATAGTATCTACATGCAAAAGTAGCATATTGGGGCCTACACTTTTTAACATTTATGTTAACGATATTGCTTCTGCTGCAGGTGATTCTTACATACATCTATACGCTGATGATACCATCATTTGTACATCTAGTTCTTCTCTGACTACAGCACTTTCTTCACTGCAAGACAGTTTTTTTAAGAATCCAACACGCTTTTACCAATCTTCATTTAGTTTTAAATACTAATAAAACAAAAAGTATGGTTTTTAATAGAAATTTACCACATGTTAAGTTTCCTCTTAAAATTTCCTCATTGGACGGTACTGAGATTGATTATGTTGACTGTTACAAATATCTTGGTATCTGATTAGATGGTAAACTGTCATTTGAAACTCCCATAAATGAATTGCTCAAAAAGGTTAAAGCCTGTATTGGTTTTCTTTACAGAAACAAATCTTCCTTCATGCACTCTTCAATGCAGCATTTGGCTAAATGAACAGTATTACCAATTCTGGATTATGGGGATTTAATTTACAGATCAGCTTCAAAAACTCTCCTTCACAAACTGGATGATAATTTCCATGCAGCACTTCGTTTAGTTACTGGTGCGCCATTTAATACTCACCACTGTCAACTGTATTCTTTATTGAATAGGCCTTCTCTTCCATCACATCAACAAATGCATTGGTTTCTGTTTATTTACAAAACTCTTATTGGGAAAACTCCACTATATTTACAGTCACTTCTTAACATTCAGGAAACACGTCGAAATCTGCGCTCTAGTAGTTTTATTACTTTGCATACCCATTTGGTCGCTACTCTTTTCAGTTTTCTGCTGCTCATGCTTGGAATCATCTGCAGCAGACCTTAAAGCTCAACACCTTCATTTCACTATCATCTTTTACAAATTCAATCCAGTACAAGATCACTGTGCTTGTTTTTAGTTTTTCCTTGGTTTTATATGTTATTATCTGCATTTGTGAAATTGTTATTGTATTGTGTCTCTGCTGCTTTGTACTGTATCTGCTTTTTATGTTGCCTCTTGGCCAGGTCATCATTGTAAATGAGAACTGGTTCTCAATTGACTTACTTGGTTAAATGAAGGTTATTATTAAAAGTAAAAAAAATGTGCAACAGATATTAAAGCGTACAATGGAAGCATGCATACATAATTGTTTTGATCATTTATTTAAATGTTAGTACATAGTGTTGATTACCCTTAACAAACCTCATTTTTTAAGGACATAAAACAAACTCATTAATTCATATTCAAATAAACATTGTTTTTCAAATTTTGCAAAAGGCTGAGGCATATATCATATTCCTGTTGACGAGTGGCACGAATAAACAGAATTTAATCGAAAAATGTGTGTTTTATTTGTAATTACATGCTGCCAGAGAGAAGCACAATACCTTTCAGAGCTGTCAGTTGTACTGAAGACCTACAGTATTTCACACAAAATGCAGGTTTGCCTCTAAATAGCAGGTTATTTTTTTATGTGAGCAGATTCATCGTAAAAAATTGTTTTCCAAGGTAAACAGATTCTATTCAGCACAGGAATGACTCAGAGCTCAGTAAAATAGCTGGGTCCTGCAATAGATGCTTACACATTGTGGCATTTAGAGCACATAAAAGCAACACGCGTCTGAGTAATCCAGTCTTCTTACATCTCACATCTCCTGGGTAAATACCTGAGGACCAAATGCCAGATCTGAGAAAATATGGAACAGTCTAAAACAAATAGCCAAAGATTTAAGACAGAAACTTGAAGGGATCAGTTTGAATCATATGTTTGGTTAATATATAAAAAAGTAGTATTAGTTAGTTGTTGTGGCTCTCATTATGGAAACATATTAGGTCAATTAAATATTATTGCTTTTTTTTTAAAATATCTACATAACTGATTGCAATTGAAATCTATTTGTTCTATTAAACTTTCTTGATTGAAGTATCTACACTATTATGCAGTATAGATGCAACAAAACCGATCTGGACTAAGTGCCAAAACAAGATTATGCTCTACTGAGGCCGTTTCTCTTTTCCCAGTGTGCCATGTTCACATCTGTGCATCCTCTTCTCTTTTTCTCTGCTCATTTATTTAGTTTGTCCTCCTCGCACATTTAGCTCACGCATAATGCGTTCAGAATGAGCAGAGCAAATGAGTCTCATCTGGGAAATGTAAGTTGATTTATCCAAATCAAGAATGAATTCACACTATTTTTGTGTGTGTATGTGCATGTGTGTGTGTCCCACTGATGAAGGCTAAAAGGTTAATTAAACAGCATTTGTCTGCATAAAGGCCTGTGGGAACATAGACTATAAACAAAAAAGATTAGATGGCAACATGGGTCATTTGAGACACACAAAAAAACACCCAAATTTTCTTACAAAATATCAACTGTTTTCTAACAGTTGCTGGGTTACATTCCTAATGTAGTGTGAATCTTTTTAAAGTTTGCAAAAAAATTATAATAATGATTTAGGTGCATTTCCATACATTTTTTTTAGAGTGGGTGAATGTAGTGTTTGTAACCTAGTAATAAACAATAAACAAGCATAATGGAGAAAGCTGATTATATGGGTGTAATATTCGCTACATCTGAGTTTATTTGGCAAGTGTGTTTCCATCTCTCATTATTATATTAACCCTTTTTCACCTTAAGTAACATAAAAACTTTTATTCAAAATTTGTCCTTTTCATCACTCGTTCATTTCAAAATGTGCATTAGCACAGTGTGATGAAAAGCAGCTACTGTCTGAAATGGTTCAATGAAGAATTCGTTTACTCTAAACCAGGGGTGGCCAAACTTTTTCTTGTAACGGGCCAAAAAATACCAAACTGTATTACATTAAAGTTTCCATGAGTAATTTCTTAATTTATTTCCTAATATTTTAAAATAACTACAAAATATTGCTTTAAATTATATTAACTAATGCAGTATATTAACAAAGATTATAATAACCTTATTACAGTAAAAACATAAACAACCCCATTATTAACACAATGGAGTTCAATGCTGAATACACTAAGCTGCACCTGCCTTTGCCTTGATTTGCTCGCCTATGTCTTGTGCATTGCCCTCTGCCCATCGAGTGACAGTATTTACATTTTAAAAAAGCAGATTCATTTACAAAACAAAACAAATTACAAAACAAACAAACAAAATGTTACATTAAATTTCGAAATGACGATCTCTGTGAAAGATAATCACCCATTCTCCCTCTGTTCTCAAATGGGATGGTGGGCCAAATCAAAAGTTAGCATGGGCCAATTTTGGTTCACGGGCCCTAGTTTGGGCATCTCTGCTCTAAACTCAAACTTTCTGAAAGCTTACTCTGCTCTGATTTGTCAGATGGCCCACTCTGTTTTGATAAGTTTACCACTTACAGTGTATGTTGGAAATGAAACACAGATTGCCTGAATTTTAGCTCTTGAGGATTCTTTTTACAACAAGGCACTTGTACAGATAAGAACAGTAACAATGGTGTCATTTTTACTGCATCAATTCAAGCTTGAGTCCTCATCCTATGCAAGCGCACGCAATTTGGTTTTGCTTCTGCAGTGACAAAACAGCATAATCTCGACATCAAGCCCCAATAAAATACTATGTCTAAGTGAAAATTGTCCATTGATATTGAATATGTTCATTGATAAATCATTATTTGTTATCACGCGTGATCATTATTAGTTATGTTTTTGTTTCACGTGAGTCACGTGAATGTATTCTATATAATATAAAATTAATTTATAAAGAACAGTAAAAACAATAGTAAACGGATTAATTAAAATAAGTGCAAAAACAAAAACAAAATGGTGTGTACGCTTTATAGATTACAAAGCAACAGATGAAGACATAGTATTAACTTAATATTAGATATAAGATATACTAACTTTTTCACTTTTCAAATGCTTTAGACTTGTGATTGTTTTTTGTGTATCAAGACACCAATCATAAATGAAATTTATAATCATAAGAAAAAAAGATATGAATAGTGCAAATGTCGGCCCCAATTTATATTAATTAGCCTTATGTACTTGCATAAAAAAAAAATACAATGTACTTACTGTGTTCATAATGTATTGCAGAACACTTCTGGTGCTCTTGAGGTGGAATACAGGATTAGGGACAGGTTTAGTGGTTAGGAACAGATTTAAGGGTGGGTTAAACGGTAAGGGATGGTCAACAGTGTATCTACATACATTATATTATGTAATTACATAAATAATTGCAGATGTAATTGCATGCATTTAATCAATCGTAAGTACAATGTAAAAACATTACACGTAGATTGTAACAAATGATTAATTTCAGTGTAAGTACATATTAGTTAAGGCCACCTAATATAAAGTGGGACCCAATTGTCTCCTTCAGTTATTTACAGTTCTTTAAACTCTAAAATATAGAGGAAATATTTTATTTCAATTCATAATTGTATAAAGCAGGGGCAAACCTTAGCTACATGTAACCCGCAGCTAAAACTCCAGTGTTTGACGGTAAAAATAATCGTTGTTTGTGAGCGACCAATGAAGAAAATGAGGTAGTATTATGCAAATGTGTGACAAATATATTCAGGTTTGTGCAGGAAGTAAAAACCTGATTTACTAAATGATTCATCTGAGGCAGTTTAGAATCGGTTCCCTCAATATCATTTTAAGCCAATTATACTGTAGACAAACCCAACTGCTGCATTACATTAATTATGTTTTTACACCTTGGGTTTGTCCATAATTGAATCAAAATTAGGTTAAAACAAGCCAGAATTATTTACTGTGTTCTTTCTCTTGCAGGACAAATACATTTATTGTCCACATTGATCTTAAAATTTGGAACTTTTACATTATCAAGCATGTAAAAGCCAGGCCTAAATCCCTTTAAATGAAAGGTAATAACCAAAAAAGTAGGAATGCATTTGGCTCAACCAGTCATTGTTTTGATATTATTTTTAATTCATCCAATCATTTTTGAATCTACACTATCCAATTAACAATCCAACATCAGCTTAGCAAAAGTAGCTTATGAACATGCATTACAGAATGACAGAGCAAATTCACCACAGCAACAATCAACAAGCAGCCATAGCAACTGTTGAAGAATAAAAAAACTGCCAGTGTGTGTGTGTGTGTGTGTGTGTGTGTGTGTGTGTGTGTGTGTGTG
>CAIGQW010000302.1:10392770-10445860 GCA_903798125.1 Danio choprae | reverse complement strand
CAATATAGGAGCATATAAATAACACAGTTTTAAAAGAAACTCATACATATTTAAAACAATGGGAGAATCTTCATTCTTGGGTGGACTATTCCATGCCCATGCTTCAGTTCTACATAAAACTGTCCTTCTCATCAGAGATGATGTCACTGCACCAGTTTTCTCCCCTGATGCTTCTCTATTAGGCCACATTACAGTGTGATTATGACCTGTGATAAATAGGGAAGCTTAACCGAGGCAGTAAAACACAGGATTATTGTTTAATGGGCTACAAACTGCCGTCTGCTTTTGTGAAGAGGCAACTTTTATTGGTCAGCTACTTTTTTTCTTCCTTTCTGTCTCTCATTCTCCATTTGTACTCGATTTCTCCTCGGCTCACACACTCTGGAAAGCAAGAATATATATATATTTTTTCCCAACAAGTTGATGCAACAGCGCTACCAAATTTGGAGCTTGCGCACAGACACTTATTTGGAGGAGGAAATTTCAAAAATGGTAACAACAGCCGTGGTGCGAGCAATCACACCTACACTTCACTGCCAAAGCAAATACAGAGAGACTTCAACATGATGGAAAGCTTTTCTGCAAAGCAACTCGATGACATCAGCCTTTCATTTCTGAAAGAAAAGTTTCATTATTCTGGGCTTTATTTATTTTATTTACTATTAATTAATATGCTATAAAATATAGAATATTCTATGCTATAAGATAATCTATTTAAATTATTTATTAATCATTGATTGAATGTATAACAATAATTGTATTCCATGTTGTAAATATGCTAGGCCAAAAGAATTCTAAAATAGTTAAAAAAATTGTCAGAATACATTACCTAAAATGTGGAATCTAATACATTATTCATGACAGTTTGCATCAATGTATACGAATGCACTACTGATATTTCTTCTTTTTATAAAACTGCTGTGCTGATATAATTACATTTAATAATAATGCATCAGCAACGATGCATGATCAATGATGAATGACAAGTAAAAAAATTATTTTCGAATAAATGCTGTTTTGTGGTTTTCATTTATTAATCTGAAAAACTATAACTGGGTACCAAATCAGAATATTACGATTATTTCTAAAGTATTGGTTTGACCTATATTTCATGTACAATATATTTTTGGATAATTTACAGATTTTAAAATATGTTCAAAACATGCCACACTCCATCATAACCATTTCTGTCAGATACCTCAGCTTGAAAACTGAATACGTAAGTACACTCATGCTGAATACATTTCATAAATCTTTCATAAACTGCACCTACACAAATCCATCTCCACAATAACACACATGTCCAGACACCAATAGACACGACAAGCCTTTCTGACAGGTGTGTCTCGCCTCAACGCCCTCAATAGGTGACTAACACCACCTGACAAGCGAATAAAAGCGCAACGGTCATTTTTAATCCAATCAGCATCCAGCACACCCGTCCCGCTCTCCTTCACCTGTCACCCTCTGCCTCTAATGCTTATCTGTCCAGTTACAAAGTCCCACTGGAGACTCTTTGGGCCGACTCAGCAGTATAAGATCAAGGTGGGAGAACTGCGCTTGTCTTGAACGCATCATCGCCTACCGCCCAAAAGCCTCCATCCTTGCACCCCCTTGGGGCGTTGATAATGAATCCTCTCCCTTCTGCATTCGGTGGGTTTCCATTTGAAACGGTCTGGGGGGATTATCATATCGGAGCTGAGATTATGTTTGACTCTGGTGCCGTGTTTGAATAGAGCTGAACAGAGGTGGGAGGTAATGAGAAAAAAAAGAGCCTCTCCGTTCACTGGCATCAGGGGAACGGTAAATGATTTGATGAAAAGCAAGCATGCATCCACGGCTGCTCTTTATTTTAGGCCTGAGTGGTGGCAGAGGGGCATGAATGGATTCTAAATTACTTTTTGTGGGTGGATGAAGTATGAGTTCAGAGATTTACTGTTTCATGAAGGAGAGACTCATGGCGTGAAGATTAACTGGGACGCGTGTCACGCAACTAAACAGATACCTTGGGTTTAGTGTGTATGAGCTCACATTAGGACTGTCTAGAGGGAAACATGGGAAAAACAGGCAAAGCTACATAATGCTGTTTGTAATCATGGAATGCAAGTTAAATGAAAATAAAATGTGAGCTGCAACTTCTTATAAAATAACAAAGAAGGTCCGCACTCAATAATTTATTCAACGAACAACGGGAAAAGAAAAACGTTTCATCCATGAGCCTTCGTCAGTGTAATGATTCTTTAACTCATGCTGCTTATATATAGTCAATCATTTACATATCTCGTTAATCTCATTGGGTTCAAGTCTTGATGTTTTCCATCATGAAGAAAGAAAAAATAAATAAAAAGAGAGATGCAGCTTCTAATAAAGTGATTTTGTTGATCGTTTTTGTTTTAACTGACATTGGATAATGATGAAGATGCACATTTTTTAAAGAAAAGAAAAAAACATTTTGCACCGAACAAAATATTGTTTACAATGGCTGTGATTAAACTTCATTTTAGAACCTTCAGTTTAATAATTGATTATTTCCATGTTATGAGGAATTTGTAGCTTGTCGCCTGGAAGCAGCATATTGTACAACAATGAAATTATTATCAACACAGTGTGAAAAATGATTCATTGAAAGAAAAAAAAAACCTTTCAGGACGACAAGTAATGCATTTTGATGTAGGTTTTCTATTAATATACTCAAAACAGCTGAATGCACTGTAAATATAAAGAAAAATACTAAATGTAGAAAAATACTTCATGTACTATTTGGGGTTTATAATCATAACTGCTACAATAACTGTCTATAATAAAATGTCTCATGAGCAGCAAATCACCTTGTATGACGATTTATGAAGAATTTTAGATTTATATTACTCATTCATTCATTCATTTTCTTGTCGGCTTAGTCCCTTTATTAATCTGGGGTCACCACGGCGGAATGAACCACCAACTTATCCAGCATATGTTTTACGCAGCGGATGCCTTTCCAGCTGCAACCTATCACTGGTAAACACCCATACACACATTCACACACATACACTATGGACAATTTAGCTTACCCAATTTACCTATAGCGCATGTCAGGACTGGGGTAAACCCACGCAAACACAGAGAGAACATGCAAACTCCACACAGAAATGCCAACTGACCAGAGACCTTCTTGCTGTAAGACAGCACTACCCACTGCGCCACCGCACCGCCCAGTTTTAAATTACATTATACAATAATATTTCAGAGAGTTAAATTGTTTACTGTTTTGATCAAATACATTCAGCCTTTTATGAAAAGAGACATTTTTAAAAAAGCATTTTGGAAAATAGCTCTACATCTTATGAAATATATATTTTTTAAACCCACCCAGAAAAGTGAGTCATATCGGCTTGGAACAACATACGGGCTGTTGTCTATTTAAAACTTTAAAGCATTGTGTTCTCCACATTTATTTGGTAGAAACGCTAAATATACAACTGTTTTAGCCACCCAACGTTCTATCCAATGAGTAAAAAGCATTGCATAGAACACTTTTTAGTTGATAATAATAATAATAATAATATTGAATTTAGGATTCATTATTATTATTATCAACTAAAAAGTGTTCTATGCAATGCTTTTTACTCATTGCATAGAACAGTCCTTTCTAAAAAGACAGCTGTTACAATGCTGGCAGATTTTACACTGTACCAAGCTGCCACTTAATTAAAATAGTCAATTAATTAATTAGAAATATATGTATTTGTTTTTCCTTGTACACTACAGGTCTTCTTGTATATATACTGTATATGCACTTGCCTGTGTGTGTGAGACACATTTATATATGTGCAAGTGTGTGTCTCAATCTGATGAATGAAACATTTGCCACGGCCTGACACTAAACATGTTGTCCAGCTGGCTAAATGCCTAGCTTCCGAGTGACCTCGTGGCTTGGTACAAACTGTTGACCCTCCTGGCCATGTTGTGTTTAATGGATTCAGTGTCTCGTCTGCCAGCTCTGCCATGCCCTGGCAAAGACATGGACACCCAGCTGACCTCCTCTGCCCCATTCTCTCATTCAAGCCAGGAGCAGCAAACCCCAATAGATTTCTCATTTGTGGCTTGTGCACAATCAATGCACCTTCTCCTCCTTCCCCGACGGGGACCATGGATCAGCACTTTCCCGGGTGTGTGTGTGTGTTGGACCACTTCCTTTGTTTTCACTAACCTTTCCCCATAGCCTGCCCTTGCGAAACCGCAGTGTCCACTGGCATGTCTTCATCATTTTCTCTCTTTCAGCCTCCCTTGCTGGGTTTCTCTACGCTCTTGTCGTTCTCTCGGTTTTGCGGCATTGGAGACATCTGGAGTAAACAGAGATGAACGAGGCGTACAGCTTCCTCCCTGATCCTCTGCATCTCCTTTGCCCACTGGTGTCTCCTCTTCTCTTCTTTAATGTTTCCTTAGCTTGGATTGGCTCATTTCAGGGCCACGGCATGTCTGGATATGCTGCAGAGGGAATTGCGCGTGATTTGGAGCCCGTGGGAGAAACTGGGGCAAAAGCCAAATCCATCTATGACAAAGGGATAAAGCCTCATCTATTTTCAAAACCGAACATGTACTGTAAACAGACTATGGGGCTCACACTGGAGCTCATTTAGTAAACGTGTGGATGTATTTGTGCATAAATCCTGTATGTAAATATTTTCACTCAGAAATTATTCATCAGTTTGTTTGCATTTACATTTTTTACCATACAATATATATAGGCTGAATCACATACTGCAGCAGCAACTCCATGAATTTAGGCATTTAGTCAAGACATTTGTTGAAATTCAAACCAAGCATCAGAATGGGGACATTAATTGAAGTGATCTGAAGCTGAACTGAATAAAAAACTACTGGAATTATAATACACATCCATTTCTAAGGTACTACACTGTAAAAAATACAGTTTTCTGGATTGTTTCAGTATGTTTTTTGTATGTTTCAGTATGTTAACATTTTTTGGTAACACTTTATTCTGATGGTCCATTTGAGTATTAGTAGACTGTCTGGTTAATATCTGACTGTAAGAAATTTTGCAAGTACATGTCAACTTATACTAACCCTAACCCCAACCTAACAGTCTACTTATAATCTAATGAGAATTAGTTGGCATGTAGATGCAATGTAACGCAAATTCAACAAACGGACCATCAAAGTATAGTGTGACCAATATTTTTTTTATGCTTTTGAATTGCATTATGGGATCTTGACCTTTCCTTTCAATGTTGACAAGTTTTTTAAAAAGTGACTTTTATTGACAATAATAATAGTTTGGAGTGATATATTGTCTCAGTTGATGTAAATTATGGTAAACAAAAAAAATTTACAGAACATTTTACAGCTGTTATTTTACAGAATTTCCCTATACAACATAGTGTTTCAAACTACAAAAATGAAACTGCACATCAAAAGTCGACAGAGCAGAGATCAAGATCTCATAATGCAATTCATAACTGTAATTAAAAGGGATACAACTATGAAGCATTAAATATTTATTTATTTATTTTACAGTGTAGGTAGGGTAAGCACCAGTTTTGTGGGTCAAATTTTGACACCAGAGTTTAAAGAATGGCAACATGTTCAACAGGAAGTCATAGCTCAATTAAACACTTTCACTTTATTTCAAATGTTATTCAACTCTGCAGGCAGGAACATGAGGTGTGATGATTTGGAGGTGATTTACTTGGAACACTTTGGGCCAAATTGGGCATTGTTTAAATGCTACAGCCAACCTAATGACGCTGACTATGTCTATCCCTTTATAGACACAATAAATCTTATGATGGCTACTTCTTGAGGGCACATCATAAAGCTCACATCATCTCAAAATTGCTTCTTGAAGATAACAATGAGTTAAATGAGTTAAATGTCCTTCATAGTCACCAGAGATGTATTGGAATGGGAGATTCCCATCATGTGCAGATAATAAATCTGAAGCAACTGTGTGCTATCATGTCCACGTTGACCAAAATCTCTGAGGAATGTTTCCAGTAACTTGCTGAATCTATGTCATGAAGAAGTAAAGCAGATTATTGTATCGACAAGCTATATTTCAGTATGTAACTGCTTTTTATTATAAGTCAATGGCAATACAACAAAAGCATATAACGTGGAGAACAGGCATCTACAGCTATTTGGTTCTTTTGTATGATACTTATTTCACTTATAAATACAGTGCTCACCATAAAGGAGTTCACTGCCTTTTGAAAATGAATATTTGCATCCATTTCTCAGTAAATATAACCCATATATTTTGATGCATTTAAACAAAAGTTTTATTATACAGATATATCTCTTAAAATAAGAATTTGGTCACCTAACATCTTTAGGAATAGAAAGGTAATACTTTTAAATTCAAATGAGTTATTACAAAATGTCAACTAAATGTAATATTTTTTATGTTTCTCGTGATTTTTCCTGTCTATTAAAATGTCATTTAATATTTTACCCAACATAGTTTCAGTGTACTAATGTTTGGATTGTGATCTTAAGTTTTTTTGTTAGATTAGTTCCAATTTTGGCTTTGGTACTGACTAAACTAATGTATATGCACAGATCCTTGTAAAGCATCCTATACAAAATATTGATTTAAAAAGAGAGATTTGTGGGGGTGTACTCATTTATACTGAGCACTGTAGCAGGTTTTTATTTTGTCATTGCAGTCAGGCTCTGTCTATTGTGTTTTTATTGCATACACTGTACATGTAAAAAAACAGAGATAGAGAAAGTGCTTGAGGCTGACAGCTACTGTATGTCCTCATGGTAAGAGTTACACCTCAGGCATCTTATGCCAAGTAAACATACTTCAGGTCTTAAAGAGTCAACTGTATTATTAAGTAAAACTCTGTTTAGTGATATTATGCATTTTTACCTGTATATAATTCAGTACTCAAAGCAAGTCCTTATGTTTATCATCTTAAGCATCCCTGAGGCAGTAGATTAACATTGAGGCTATTAACGCAACATTTTGACAAGTCTTTAAACCTGTCCATATTTGTTCAAGGTTAGGTTGAAAGAGGTGTTTTGAACAAATAATACATTTCGAGGCAATTTTTGTAGCCTGTAAACAAACTATTCCCTTATTTCAGTTGCAGCACACTTAAAAGAAGGCAGACATCCAGGAAAACACTCACGATGAAGGCATCTAGATCCAACGGGAGCGATCACACACACACACCTGCGCATACTTGCACGGCTCGCACAGATCTGACAGCTCCCTACGGCCCTGCAGGTAGCGTTTTATGAGGCTGTAGCTTCTCATTATCAGAGCTCAGGAAAAGACCATCGCCATAAAACATACCCTTCCCTACTGCGTTAAATTGAGACCAACGTTTTGTGTCACTTCCTTTTGATGCCAACATCAAATCTCAAAAGGATTTCAAATCTTTCTAGATGGTGCTAACCTGTAATACCTGGAGAAAGCTGCTTTAGCTGTTAGCATTACCATTCATCTTAACAGCAGTTGTTTGACTGGGGAAGATCGCCCTGGTGGTGTGAGATTTAAAACCTGACAGCTTTACTCACAGGCGCTCAATAGTTATGATTTTTTTTAAAGAGAGTCATTGTGCTACGTGACCAATTACTCAAAACAACATGATGAAAACTACAAAAAGCTGGAAACAGAAGAAATGTTCACTGGTGAATGCATCTACTATAATAAAATGAATATAAAATGTATTTTAAAAATAAATCTTGAGCGTAACATAAGAAATGGCTTAGTTTAAATGTCACTGTTCATCAACATTAATTTGCCTTGGTGAATATACGGTGGTCAAAATTTCCTACATTTCAACGTCACTGCTTAGTGCTATTTGAAGTTATAATAACGAGATTAAAAGAGCAGCTTTTAAAGTATATTTCATGAGATGTTCTGACGCATGGCATAAAACATTAATCATAACATTATTATTATTATTTTTTTTCCAAATATGTCATTTGAGCACACTAATCTGACAAACCCTAATGGCAGACTAACTTTCCCAACACATGTTCATTGGAAATACATGCCTCAGCCTACATTATTTTGTGAAACTGAAAATATATACTTCAACATAGAATATTTGACTGCAGTTTCAAGTTAAAATGAACCTTACAGGGCAGTATGACATCATCAACTGTTGTTTCTTTTTGCATTATGGATATTTACGGGGGCATATTATCAATGAATAAAGGATTATTTAAATGCAAATAAATACCACAAAACACCTTAACGATGTCCATCATTTGTAATTGAGTACATTTGCCTCACCTTTCTATCGCATGGACAACTTTTCTGGTGTGGTCAGTTTGCCCAGTACTTATGCTGCAGACTACTTGAGTACGAGTCCAGTCTTGAGTCAAGCCCAGCTTTCTCGTGTACAAGAAGGACATGTTTCTAAAACATACAACAACATGTAACCTAAGTAACATATTTAGCAAAAACATAAACAGTGCCCTCTAGTGGATTTTTCATCTGAAACGTGCAACAAAACATACCTGGCACAACTTATTTTACAATTTGCAAACTGTTGTCTAAAGCATCATTTTTTCAATGAGTTTGGGTTGAACTTTCCAGTTTTCACTGACTTGGCAAGATAGTGAGCTGTTCTAAATTGACTGAAACCATTTGACAGAAAGTTACTATCTAGTTGAAAGGCTAGAACCTGAAAACCTTTTTCAGTCATAGAAAGAGAAGTTAGTCATTATATATGATTTCTAGAATATTGCACACTTAGAATTAAAGGTAGAAAATCTGTCAGGGGCAGGACCTTTAGGGTACACCTTTGCACCTTTAAGGGACTATGAGGTACATTGTACTTTGTAGTTAATAATATTTACCTTTAAGGACCCGTTAGAAACAAAAAATATTCATTCATTCATTCATTTTCTTTTCGGCTTAGTCCTTTTATTAATCTGGGGTCGCCACAGCGGAATGAACCGTCAACTTATCCAGCATATGTTTTACGCAGCGGATGCCCTTCCAGCTGCAACCCATCACTGGGAAACATCCACAGACTCTCATTCACACACATACACTACGGACAATTTAGCTTACCCAATTCACCTATATTGCATGTCTTTGGACTTGTGGGGGAAACCGGAGCACATGGAGGAAACCCACGCCAACACAGGGAGAACATGCAAACTCCACACAGAAACGCCAACTGACCCAGCCGAGGCTCGAACCAGCGACCTTCTTGCTGTGAGGTGAACGTGCTACCCACTGCGCCACCGTGAGGCCCCTCAAAAAATATACCTTTTGAAAAGGTACCGCCCCAGCGACATATTTTGTACCTTTATTTCTGAGAGTATGTACAACATCACTAACTCATTTAAATCCACAAAAAAAAACAAGGCGTCCAATCAAGGAAAATGCAATGAAGGACAGGATAATGCAGAACATCTCAATGGGTAAAATTACAGCTAGAATTCCTCACCAGTTCAGTTCTGAACAGAGTAAGGATCTGTACCTTGACATACAGTGTCTACTTGTTTAAGAAAATTTGGACCGAAAGCCCCGCAGTGACCAAACCTCTCATCAGTAGAAAGAATCAAAAGGCTTCACCAAGCTTTGATGAGAAGCATATTGTGTGGACAGAGAACTGCTCCAGAGTTCAATATAGTGATGAAAAATGTAATTTTATTTGGGTCCGACGGGAAACATCATGTTCACGGTCAAACTGGGGAATGACCCAACGTCTGTAAAGAAGTCAGTGAAAAGTGGAGAAGGAGGTGTCTTCTTGCTACAATGATTGATGTTCTCTAATTTCCACTGCTGTTTTCAAGAAAATAGTGTGTCTCTGTTAAAGTGCCTTTGTTATTTTGAAAAACTCTGGTCTGCTAGCATGGTATAGCCACACCTAAAATCACGTCCAATTTAAAAATAAAAAAATATTACATTATTTCTGGAAAAACTAAAAATCAAGTGTTCATAAATTGTTTTCTAATTTGCATCACCACTTTATATATCCTTATAAATAAATAAATAAATAAATAAACAAACAAGTAAATAGATAGATAATTTCAATATTGATAACATCAATAAAATCTCTACCAATAATAACCAGCAAGGTTAAACTGAATCTAAATGGAGGCTAATCAGCAAACATTTACCAGTATTAACCCGAACAGATCCAAACACATAGTACTAATTACAATATTTGGACTAATTTGTTACCTAATTTGAAATAATGATTCTATTGATGTCTAAAAACCATGCCAGTTTGCAGGATGCAGGTGGTCTATAACACGCACAGACAGTGATGGGCGTTGAATGAGGCTATGGCAGATGGGGCACAGGTGTGGAGTTGCTGGTGGGCCAGGGGTGGATGTGGGCATGAATGAAACCTCAGGAGTGGCGTCCCATGGTTTTAGACGAGGTAAAAGAATGGGAAAGGGGATTTTATTGGGGAAAAATTCCCAAGCATTACAAGAATAGCTACTATAGTGTGTTTTCAAAGTTCTAGATGATCTTTTCACTAAAGCTCTGTTCACCTAAAAACTCATATATGTGGTTAACTCATATGGATTCATTTTATGATCTCCTTATGAATTTTCTGAAGCATCAGATTTTTTTATGAATAGGTAGAATAGATAGAGTGTTGAATAGGGATTTAGGTATCGCAATTGTGCTCTGCAATTAAAATAATTATGGATTTAACCACAACATGAGGGTGAGAAAACAATGAGAGAATCTTTCAATTTAGGTAAAATAATCCTTTCATAATAAAGATCCCTAATGGGTGTTATCGCAGCAATGCCACTGAAGAAACATTTCTTCAACCATAAATAAACTTTTGCAGAATGAAAAGTCTGAAAGGATGGTAAAGTTTCTTCACGGAACCATAGATGTCAATAAAAACAACTTTCATTTCTAAAGGTACACTTTTTTTGACAATCAAAAGGTGAGAGTTTTGGACTACAGTATAATGGACATGAGGTGAAATAAGGTGACAGAAAATCGACGAGGGGTTAGACAGGTAAATGCTACACAAATAGGAATGGATATAAAACATTTGACATTGTGCCAGAGACAGGCTAACTTCTGCTGAACACCACAACTCTCAAGTCTCAAAGGTGTATTTATGTAACTTCTACAAACCCGAGCCTCAAGAAGCACTGCCTCCCCTCCTGGCCCGTGGACAGTAATGACAGGAAATGATATGGTGTCAGAATAGCAGCACTTCTACAGGGAGAAGCAGAGCCATACTTACTCTCAGCCCTGCAATGAACCAGTTGAAAATTAAAATCCTCCCTTTCTCCTCTCTGTAATTACCCACCTATGGGGAGGATAGATGAAGGCAGGTAGACGGATTGAGATGGGGAGTGGAGCAAGAGAAAGCGAGGGAGTCGAGGAAAGAAAGAGTGGAAATAAATGGAGGCTCCAAAGAAGACAAGGCAGAGAGAATGTCTTTTTATTAAGCTTCCTCCCCCCAGATGTGTACCTAATGTGCACATCTTTCTCTCCTGCATACAGGGCCTCGTGCTGCTGGAGGGAGAGATCAGGGCATTACTGATGTGGAAACAGAAAGAGATAGCGGAGACGCATTACCCAGTGACTCTAATTCTATTGCAGTCAAATTTAGTGTTGTTTTCTTAACCCTGGTGCTCAAATGGTGGTCTAAGAGACCCTGAAGCTCTTCAATATCTCAACAAAACATTTTTAATATTAAAGTGTAAAGTTTATATGTCTTGAGGTTTCCTGTTAAGACTGATAATAAATAAAGTAACAACCAGATTTTACTTTGACCCATTCGAACAGGGTGCAGTAGTTGTTGCTGAGCCCTGGAAAGTTTGGTTCCCTTGGGTTCGCATTAAATGCCCTACAAAAAAGAAGTATATTCAAGTGTGTATATTAGCATACTTCTTTTAAACTAAAAAAATTAATAATTCTTTCAGTCCACTTTTTAAGCACTTCCATGAGATTTCATTTAGTAACTTCTTAAAATATGCACTTATGTATACTTGATTTAAGGTCTTTACACACTGAAGTCCGAAATGGTCATATGCGTTTTTTTATATTTTAATATGTTTTTTTAATATCATGCAAAGAAACCTTGCACAGTCTGATGCGTGAGTCTGATGCATGATTGACACAACATGAGGTAAAAAAAAAAATTTAAAGGGTAAAAAAAAGGAAAAACAAGATTTATTTTTATTATTTGTGCAAGAACTTTTATACCAGTGGTTCCTGGGGGATCACACGACAGTGAGTGGGGGTCTCCTGATGATTTCCAGAAATCAAAACAACAATAATTACAATTTTATTACACTATTAGAAGTTCCATATTTCATCCATATACTACAAAAGATTAAAAAAAATAGCAACATGCAAATAAAAATCCATTAGCCTTTCGATTTTTTTCCATTGGTTTTCGACCCCTGTGGTGATTACTTTAGATTAACGACACAGAAATTTAGTCGATTTCAGCAGAACGATTTTATAGCACCTTGTTAAGCTTTCTGATACGCCACTCATGTACATTAACAATAAATACAGATTACAACTGAACATGGATGATGATCTCTGAGTGGCGGTCTCCAAAATTAAATCATTAATGTACTTGTTGTGTTCCAAACATTGTGCCCTCCCATCTAATTAATTGAAATTTTTTTAATTAAACAAATGAATACATTACTATAAAAAGATATATGGTTAGACTGTTGCATTTTTTGTGTTGTCAATATGCTCGTGTTTGTATAGGCATACACTCAAAATATGTTTTTTTTGCAGCTTGTTCAAACTAATTATTTAAAATCAGCTGAATCATCACAATTCATAAATTGTTTTAGGACAATGTAATTGTTTTAGGTTCAATTCAATTAAATTTGTTACGTTAACTTGATTGATTTATGTTAAATGAAATGTGTGGAACCCAATTTTTTTACAGTGTATAGGTGTGTGTGCACCATTGTGCACAACATTTGTATATTTATAACCACCTCAGAAGATAGTGGGGGTTGAAAGTCCCTGGCATTGCTATTTTGAGGGTAGCGGTCTGGAAAGTTTGGGAACCCCTGGTTTATACTGACAGAAATGTCTTAGCCTATTTGGTCAATACTTGTTCATTGACATATTACATATATAATTTCGCAAGTGGAGTTTTCTCAAAATGCACACCAGTAATGAGTTTCTCAATTTTTCATAAAGGCTGCTTAAAAACCTTAATTTAACTAGGGAAAAACTAATCCGCCAAGTGTACCCACTGTAGGTATTGCTAAGTATATATTTAATTGTAAACAAATTATAGTAACTCATAAATATTTGTATATTTAGTTTATGTTTATGTGTTAAATTGGAACAACTTAAAGTGTACTTTAAATATATGCATTTGAAATGCTTGATTAGTGATATTAAAGTGTACATTATTTGAGTTACATTACACAAATTATGAGTGTATATATAGCATTAAAATATCAGTAAAACTATGCACAATAATAACATCTTATTTCAAATTGGTTACTACAAAATGCACACTTTGTCTTCAATTACAAAACTATCATTAGGAATTTATTTATTATTTTTGCTAAGTACACTTGTAGTATAGCCCTAGAAATCTACTAGTTATCTAACAGAATACTTGTATACATTTGCAGTACAACATTAGAAAACTAATAGTTAACATTGTAGCAAAGCACTTGCAAACACTTAGTATAACACTAGAAAAACACTTAATGAAGAGCACACTAAGTACAATTGCAGTTTAAAACTACTAGTGCTTTAGTGAAAGAATGCGTATTTTTGGTCTAGGGATTAGAGTCTAGGGATTATGATCCAAAGTTTGAATGTTCGAGTCCCAGCACCCCAGGGATTGCATGTGTGTGTGTTCACTACTGAGTGTGCACTTGAATAGGTTAAATGCAAAGCCCACATTTTATGTATGGGGCATGTAAAAACTTTTCTTCCTTCCTAACTAATTATTTACTACAAGCATTACAAAAGTAAACTACTCATTTACTTCATTTGCAGTACAAATTAAAAGCTTAACTGTGGACTATTTATGCACTTAAAGTTTATTTCTGTTACAATTACAGGACACTTTAAACTTTTATATACTAAAAAGTGGGCCAATTTAATCGCAAGTGGTATTCAAGTAGTACACTTACAAGTATACTACTAAACAGAATACTTACAGTACTACATGAAGAATAGTTAATATATACTTCAACATTACTTACTGTAAGTATACTTCATAAAATGAACTTAAAACATACTACTTTTTCTTGTAAGGGCTGCCCTATTGAAGAATCATAATTTGTAATAAATAAAAGTTATTACTAATAAACCACTTTTCCTTGTTTATTTGTCTGACTGTGTGTGTTATTAAAAATATATATCAAATGAAACTAAAATTGGCTGCTAAGATTTCAAATTGATATTCATTAAAAAAGTATTGCTTCAATCAGACTGAACTTTTAAATATACAGAGCTTGCCAATAATAATGTCTGACATATAAAAGTCTTATTTTACAAAGTTTTTGGTGTAATCAATAAATAAATAAAAAATATACAGACAAAAAAATGTATTCTAAAGCAAGATAAACTTTCTTAAAATGGCAGAAAACATCACGGCTTGTTTTTGTAGAGTATATTTTGAACTATGAATGTATTTTTCTAACCCACTGGCAAAATGGCTTGGATGAAAGGACAATGACATAAGAAAAATAAACTTCAAGACCCATTCTACAGTATGAACACCAGCCTACAGTTATACAGTTTAACTTGTCAATAGTTCATCTTGTTTTAAAGCTTTTAAAGCATCTTTGTTAAAGCTTGTTTTATTTTTTAAATCATGGTCATGGCCACTCTTTTTTAAGGTACAATTTTCGCTGTTAATAAACCATGAACTATGATGTTTGCCTCAACGAACTCCTAACGTGCTGCTTTTTTATGGTTAGTTTTACTTTTTAAGGTAGTAGTTAGAAATAGGTACTGGGTAGGATCAGGGATGTAGAACAAGCAGGATATGTACTTTATAATAAACAGACAATATCTTAATAATAGGCAGGTAAAACGCCATTAGTTAATAGTGGGAATTGGTACATAAACTCAAGTGTTATCTAAGTCACCTATCCATTTATATTTAAAAAATATAATAGTTTGGCACAATTTTCACAATCAATTGCTACATTTTCAAAATTAATTTATGTCCATATTTTTATCTTGTCCTATATTTTGTAAGTTTGAAATTTCCACAAGAGTTTTCAGTCAAGAAATACCAATTACTACAAATCTTAAATACTTTTTTTTGCTTGCATATGTAAATGGAATGTTCTTTGATCATTTTTTCATTTTGTATAAATGTTGTTGCTGTTTTTTTTATATAGCTTTTGTCAGTTTGTCAGAACAACTGTGTATTTGCTGTGATGGCTGAGTATACAGTTGTACAGTACAATACCATTCATTCAGCACAGAGGGTGATTTTAACCCTTTCCTACTGAATGAACTGATTGTTGAAAGTACTACGTTGAAAAAAAGATATTTTGTGTTTTGGTGATTTAAACCATTCATTCATTCATTCATTTTCATTTTGGCTTAGTCCCTTTATTAATCTGGGGTCGCCACAGCGGAATGAACCACCAACTTATCCAGCATATGTTTTACGCAGCGGATGCCCTTCCAGCTGCAACCCATCTCTGGGAAACATCCATACACACCCATTCACACTCATTCACACACACAATTTAGCTTACCCAATTCACCTATACCGCATGTCTTTGGACTTGTGGGGGAAACCGGAGCACCTGGGGGAAACCCACGCCAACACAGGGAGAACATGCAAACTCCACACAGAAAGGCCAACTGACCCAGCCGAGGCTCGAACCAGCGATCAGCGACCTTCTTGCTGTGAGGCGTACGTGCTACTCACTGCGCCACTGTGAGGCCCTGATTTAAACCAAATGTTCTCAATATAGATCAACATGATCTTGTGCAATGAAACAATGATTATGTGGAATGATAATATGTGCAACTACAATAAAATCATGACATCAGGTTTTGAAAGAGTCATATTAAATAAAATACCAAACACAGAATATCAGAAAGTTCTTTCAGCATATTCAAGTCCATATTTCTAAATTGTTTGTTTATTCTTAGAAATGCATAATTTTCATTGCTGTGAGAACATCAGCATTTTTACAACGGCCCATTTCTTCAGTATTACTCAGTATGTGGTCTAAGCTTTGACAACTGCCTAAACAAAAAATATCTCTGCTGTAACTGATCTTGGGCAGACTGATGTTATCATACTGCAATTCCTTTAAAAGAAAAAGATTGTGACCTATTTTATGAATTCATGTCACCCTTTTACAAGATGATTATATTAACTTCTTCAGAAGTGTGATGAATATGAAGCAGCCTAGAACCGAACCATTTACTCTTCATCTCTAGTGAATTGTGGGTTTTCTGTGGGCAGACATCAGTGGTGAGGTCGACCAGACTGCCAAAACCTTTGCTTTCTTTTGCTTCGTCTTGATTTTGCATATCGTTTAAGAATTAAGACGTTAATAAATGCAAAACCTTCAAAAGTTCAGGGGCAGTAAGATGTTTTAAACTTCAATTCATTAGACTTACATGCCACAAATATGACAGGACGATTATAATTAGAATTCCAAAAATGCATAACGGCTTCCACAAAAGAAATATGTTAAGCGCCACAAACATTTCAAAGACTACAAATTAGGAACTGATTATATATATATATATATATTTTTTATACACAAACACTGGCTCCTTTGTCATTAAATTAGATCTCTAATGTTTTAAACAAGCAAATTTAGGAAAACTTAGATGATAATAATAATAATAATAATAATAATAATAATAATAATAATAATAATAACAGTAAAGATAATTGAACTATTCTTTGAATCCTAAAAATAAAAATATATATATTTTAAATTATTATTATTATTACTACTACTATTGTTATTATTATTATTATTATAAATTATGGGGGCGACATGGTGGCTCAGTAGTTAGCACTGTCGCCTCACAGCAAGAAGGTCGCTGGTTCAAATCCCGCTGGGTCAGTTGGCATTTATGTTGGCATTTCTCTGGGTGCGCCGGTTTCCCCCATAGTCCATAGACATGCGCTACAGGTGAATTGAATAAACTAAATTGGCCATAGTGTATGTGTGTACATGTGAGAGTGTATGGGTGTTTCCCAGAACTGGGTTGCAGCTGGAAGCACATCTGCTGTGTAAAACATATGCTGGATAAGTTGGCGATTCATTCCGCTCTGGCACCCCTGATAAATAAAGGGACTAAGCCAAAGGAAAATAAATGAATGAATGAATATTACATTTCATTTCTGAAAATCATTTTTCAGTTGTTTTTCTAATTCCTGAGGCTAAGAAGAAATGTTTCTTGAGTAGCAATTGAAAATAATTACTGAAGGACCATTTGACACTGAAGACTGCAGAAATGACTCTCCGCTTTGCATCACAGGAATAAATTCACTTTTTCTATACAATAATAAATATAGAAAACAAACTTTAACACACTGCGGTCCAATCTGACAGAAAATCCATTTTAGCGGTTGTCTAAATTGATGTTGATAAATTTGTCTAAACAGAAAGCGATCGCCTCATGTGTTGACAATAATTTGACATTATTAAATCCATCTAAAAAGCCCTTCTCCAATGGTGATCACTGCAGAAGACGAATCTCCCACAGTTTAACCTCCTGCTTCTCTGCAGATCTGCACAAGCCCTTGATATCACTGCCCATCTACAAAAACTCACCTCGCAAAACCAGAAAAGCCATAAAAAACCTCCGAGCGCAGAGGGGAGAGAAGGAATCATTACGCGCAATTTATAAACCATTAAGAGTCTTATAAAAGAAGAGAGGCAGCAATCTGATGGAGGGAGGAGTGAGATGGAGCTCAGAGACTGAGGGGGAGAAGCTTTTCATTTGGGAAATGTGCTCTGGCTGCTGACGGTGGGTTTGGGTAATAGGGCTGGAGGGTCACCTCTATACCACTGATACACACAGCGGCTGTCCGATACAGAAGGAGAAAGAGAGAGAGAGAGAGGAGAGAGAGAGAATATCTAGATGAAGAGAGACTGCAGCTTCTCTGACCGCCGCAGGACACAATGAGAGCACTTCTTGTGTAACTGCAGATGAAACGATAACAGACAAGATGAATGTATGAATGTGTGAAGGAAGGAATCATCTGGGTTCTACAGGGTCAGAAAAAAAACAGGGCTGGAATTGGTCCTGAGAGCCCCTGGAAATATTTCATCCAGCTTATGCTGCAAGAATATTAAAAAAATATGTACTGTAGAAAGAATAAATGCTGTTCTATGGAACTTTCAGTTTCTTTTAAGGAATGCTGAGAATAAAACTAATCACAGTTATATGATGATGTTTGCTTTTAATATGAATAAAAAATAAGAAGAGCAGCAAATCATCATGATTTATGAAGGACTGTGTGGCAGTAAACACTTCAGTAATGACTAAAAATGAATATAATTTTTAATCAAATAAATGGAGCCTTAGCAAGCAGACTATTTTTCTCTGTAAAATATTATAAAATAAATAATACTAAACGGTAGTGTGTGTTTGCATTATTAACAGTTTCCTGTATATTGGGATGAGCAGTTTCCATTTATTTTCCATCTATGCTTTGATTGTTATTTTTAATTTTGGAAATTTAACAAAGTGACATTTTATTGGCATTTCTGAAGCAATATTTTGTGTTGGCCTTTCAAAAAAACAATAAAAAAAATTACAATTAAATGTTTTGTCTTAAATTCAGTTTTTATGTTTTAAAACATGGATAAAATGATTGTGTGAATATTAAAAATATGTATGTGTGCATGCACTGTACGTATATATTTTTTCACAATTTCGTAAATTTAACTCTTAACTGTCACAACCCCGCCAATGGGACGTTTAAGATATTAGTTGCAAATATATTGTTTTACAGATATCAACAAAAGTATAAAAAATATGATTCATATCCCTCAAAACATGCAATAGGGGCACTATTATATAGTCATCAATAAAAACGGAATGCTTTCTGGTGGTGATGTTTGGTACTGCGGCCAAATAAAACGATACTGAAAGCAAGTTTTTTGAGGTATCAACTTCAAATTTAGAATTTAATTTGTTCAGATTTTTTTTTTTTTTTTTTTTTTTTACATTTTGTTTTAAACTTTTTTCCACTTTGGCTACAATCTACAAGCCCCCCTCTTTAAAATGATACCAATCTATTATAAATGGAACATGTAATTCTCACGTCTCCCAGTTAAGGGGTTATGCCACTTTTATTTTGATAAAAGGGCCCTGTACTGTATACTGTGCCTTCATGCTATAATTTAATTGCCAAATAATTATGCAACAAACAATGTAATTACAATTTCTTATTAAAATATGCAAACAGAGAACTTTCTCAAAGCTACAACTTATGACTGCTCTGTACAATCCTGAGTCAGAACTGCCCTGAAAACAACAACACATGTTCTCATAGAAATTACAGTAATTACGACATGGAATAAAATGCAAATAAACATCATTATCAATGGGCACAAATTGTCCCTACCGTAAAATCCTCAGCGTTCATGGAAAGCTACAGCAAGATGAGATTAACACTGATTTCTGAGATTAAATCTGAGGTGACTGTGAAGGGCAGCATTGTCGTACACTTCTTTGCACTTTTACAGAAGGAAAACAGCACAGATTATATGCATAGGGCAGCATGTATGAAACAGAGCTGTGGGAAGGTCAGTGGGGTCAATAATTGTGGGCCAGCACGAGTCTGAGTGGAGCCTGAGGGCAAGTCTCATGGTATCATAACACTACCACAGTCAATACACTCCAAAGTGAGCCAAGAAACGGGAACAGAAATCAATAATCTCAAAAAGATTATACAATAAAACTATTAAATATATTATTGACCCCATTCAATATCTCTTCCACTGCATATCTATTTAGAGATTTTTTTCGCCGTACGAAAAATGCGTGGAGAAGATGAAACCGTATAAAAAGAACATTTATTGAGTGTTTTGTACAACATGGCATTAGGATAAAAGCAGCTCATCTTGGTCAGAAACACAGCCATTTACACTCCTTTTTTCTCAAGGTCTAACGGTCAGGGTTATTCTTAGAAATTGCCAGGAAAAATTGAAAATAAACATGAAATGCTTCTCTCTAAAGGCAAAACACTGCAGGCATTTGTCAATTCTTTTTCAGTCTAACGTAAATAAAATATCCAAAATACACTTTTAAGTGTTTATTTTGTTGCCTTTCATCTGTTTTTTTTGTTCATAGATCGCAGTTACAATACATATTTTTATATGTATTGTAATTAGATAAAATACATAATATAACAAGGTTTGATTTCTTTTTACTTGTACTGAGAAATAAATCTCCATTTCAGTAGCATTTAGACCAAACTTCATACAATTTTAAGATTTTTGTGCTAGAAATTTGTGCAAATTAATGCTGATTTATCCAAATACTGCCACATTTTCAAAATTAAACAATTTGTTTATTGTAATACAAAAAAAGATTAATCAGTTTGGTGAACATGGTCATAATTATTAGTATTTTTTTTACATATAATTAAAAAACATATATAACCATGCTCATATCTTTGTGTTGCAACAAAAAGATGTGCAAATTCGTGCAAATTTAACTAAACTAATTGTAATAAAAAATATTTGCAATACTTAATGTAATCAATCAATCAACTTGGTTAGAATGGTGATAATATACCCCATTTACCAGCACTGTCTTGCCTTAAATCAACTCATCTTATTTCTAGTGCCTGTCACCAGTGTAAGCTGGGAAGAAAGTTGTAGAGCCAGGAAAACAGGAGAATGCCACAAACTGAGATGGCGTCTCTACCATGTCAAGGAATTTGACTCCTTGCGGTTCAAACCACATCGCCTCATAACATAAATCAGGGTCTGTCAATCAAGTATCAGCAGAGATGCAATGCTTATGTAAGATGCCCAGAAAAGCCTGTATCTCACAGGTAATGGAGCACTGAGAGAAAGACCAAAACAAAACATCTGATTGGGCCTGGAAGGAGGGAAGAGTGCTGTGATTGACAAAATAGATTATAGGCTCTAGGTACGTATGAGATTATGAAGCTCCCAAGCTGAGGAAAAAAAAATAGAGGAGAAAAGAGAGGGAAAAAAAGTGTTATAAGGCGGGTGTGAGAAGGGAATGTGAGATAGTGAAGGTGAGAGAGGAAGAATGCCTAAAAACAGCGAGACCATTGATTGAGGAGGAGCAAAAATGTGGCTGTTAGGAGGGAAAGCATGTGTGTGAAGACACATGGAAAAATTGGGTGATATAGAGTAAAAGTATGAGAGAGAACAGGTATCTAATGCTTTAAATGAATCATTTAAATGAATGAATTTCAATTTGCCCACAAATAATAAGTAAAACTTTTTTTTCCAGAAAATGTTGAGACATTTTATTTTCTGTTATTTTTTTACCAATACCTGTAATTAAATCCGGACTTAAACATATGCCGGAATAGTTGGCGGTTCATTCCTCTGTGGTGACCCCTGGTAAATAAGGGACTAAGCTGAAGGAATATGATGATGATGATGATGATTTGTCATTAACTCTGCTTAAGCGTTAAAATCCTGATTTTGCCATTCAAATTACAAATTTAGCAATAAAATGATTGTAAGGCTTTTCAGAGACTGGATTTTAATAAGTGTGCATTTTGTCTTCTACACTAGCAAAAGTTTTCAGTACAAACAAATAGAACATACTGGAGGTGAACTAATTAGCGCTGTCAAATGATTAAAAGAAAATTAATTACAGAGAAATGTTCTGCAATTAACGACGTAATAGTAATACATTGTTAATAAAGTAATAGAAAATTGTACATGGAATCTGATGATGTGTCTTAAATTGATTTGTTTTGCTTAATTTCTTGGGATGACGAGTAATTACCAACATTCAGCATAAATAAAAGTTTGTTTTTTTTGTTGTTTTTTTTTACAAAATATGACAACTTTAATTGAAATGATCTTCAGATAATTCAATTAAAATAAATGTCCCATTTAGTTATTGTTTTTGACCTATGCCACATGCTGGTTATGTATAAATATAATTATGCATTATTTATTAGGGTTTAATTTTAATTTTAGTCTTTTAAAAACATAAATTTGACACAAATACACTGTAGAACATTTTCTAATAATTCATTCATGTTGTCCCAACACAAATACCTTAAGTTAACATAACTAATTTAAGTAGATTGCACATACAACAATAAAGACTTCCAAAAAATATATATCCAGAATTGTGTTGTTTCAGCTCATTTTAGATAAGTAGACTGAACAAGCAGCAAAAATCTTTTTTTTATTGTGTAATAATAATAAATCCAAAAGCTCTTCTGCACTTGAATTTGGGTCTGTTGCTCACAATCATTATGTATTCGAAGAATTTGGTTGACAGATTTCAAATTAAATTATTTTTGTAATTTCATGTTGCGTTGCTGCTGTATGTTATTATTTAATTGTCAGACACAATATGACGAATAATGCCTTGTTTGTCCCATGTCAAATAAAATTAATAAATAATAATAAGTAATGGGTAAATAGTAATTTTTCACATTTTGCAATCCTTTTATTCTGAACAAAATACAAATGAGATAATTTCATATTAAGAAACTGTATTTAATAAATGTGACTGAAAGAAGGACACCTGGTTGAACTGAGTGTGAAGTGTTACTGCCACAATTTCAGTATTCAGTATGTAAAGTTACTGTTGATATGTCAATATTTTACAGTATAGTGTCTATAAAAAACATAAGCAAATGGATGTTTAGTAGAACCACATTTTATGTAATAAAATAAAAGACCCCTGAAAAAAAGACCCCTGACGAAATCAATGTGAAGATTGTGGGACTGAGAGAGAGAGAGAGAGAGAGAGAGAAAACAGAAACAATAATATAATCCCACATTAGTCTTCAGTGACCAGTAATAATATTGCAAACGGTGGGGAGGAGGACGACACAGCATGAGTGAAAGTCAAGAGCAACAAAAATGTGCTGGCAGTTATGAATGCGTGATCAATACAGGACAGAAAGTGAAAGAGATCGAAAAAGGGAGTGAGCACTAAAGCAAAAAAAAAGAAAAAAAGCCCATGCGTGCCATGGAGAGCAGGAATGAAAAATGATAGCAGTTACCGATGTCTGGTGAGAGATCGGTTATTACACAAGCTGAGAGACAAACAGCTTCTTTTACAGAGAAATAAAGACACTCATCCATTTAAATCATCAAGGGCTCTGGGGTTGGTGGCGTTCAGGTAAGGTGGTCTTCCATGCCATCCACCAATGCCATCCATCATGTCAGGGGTGCGTCCTCTGTTCTCCAGGGGCATGCTGGGTAATTTCGGTGACCAGAATGTGGCGCTGTGGACGGAGCCTTTGTTATTTACTGCTCATGTAAGTTATTTTCCTCAAACTGACACACACACACGTGCGCGCGCACACACACAATTTATGAGGACAATTGCAAGGCCCGCCGCGCTCCAACAGATCCCTCTCTGATGGATAGAAAGAAATTTTAAATTAAAAACAAGAAAGAAAGAGGTATGCAGGAAGGGGAGTCTTTTTAGAAACATAAATTCATGTCATAAATAATAATAATAATAATAATGGATCCAAATATTCTCCTGCATTTACTTGCATATGAATGTAGGTCAGAGGAACAAAAAAAGTGTGACCTTAACTGGGTTGCAGAATATGCAGAAACGTGCAAAAAAAATAAACATCATTTCATTTGAAAAAGAGCTTTTAGCTCAAAGCTAATTGGATATCTCAAACATACCAATCAACATTTACCACTTACTGTAGGCTATAGGCTATCTTGAAAAGAAATAATAGACCATGTTCATAAAATGACTTTTTTTGTTCAGCAGGGCAGATGCATCACAGTGTCAGGCTCAATATACTCTAAATTTTGATGTTGACCCTTTAAAAAAACCTTCTAATTGATCACTGACATCCCAAGAGTCAAATATAATTATAGAAGCATATTTTATTTGTGTGTTGGAAAGTACAGTATGTGCAACCATACAGGACACACACTGGGGACCTCGCATGATGGGGGGCCCACAAAAAGTTATATATAAATAAAACAATCTGTAAAATGAACAGAATAATAATAGAATAAAAATGACTACATTAAATATGTTTCACTTAAAGAATTCATACATTAACTAAACCAAATTTAAAAGAAAAACTGTGGGTGTCATAAATTTTTTGTGACTTTGCCACATGTTCAAAGAAACAGGTAAATGTTTGTCCTCTCTCTCTCCGTCTCTCTCAGTTCAATTCCATTTAATTTAATTTAATAATTGCTTTATTGGCATGACAAATGTTACAAATGTATTGCCAAAGCATTTATAAAGTTTACATTAAAAAGAACATATATATATATATATATATATAAACATAGTAAACACAGTAAGTAGTAGTGTAGTATTATAATATATAGTATAATAATAATAATAATAATAATAATAATAATAATAATAATAATAATAATAAAATACAAATAAAATATATAGAAATAAATAAAATAATGAATCTGAATAAACTGTACATTAACAATCAACATTTATGGATAAAACAGTAATAATAAATAATATATTTAATATAATAATCTCTCTCTCTCTCTCTCTCTCTCTCTCTCTCTCTCTCTCTCTCTCTTTCTCTCTAACAAAGACACAGTGTTTTGTTGGATAAAAGTGAACTATTTGCCGGACAAAATCTTGTTCCGGTATGTTTTTAGTTTCACTTTGATTCATATTGACTAGACATGTACTGTAGCCCACAGTACATTGCTTTTTAAAATATAAATTACAACAAATAGCAGGTTTTCAGTCTCTGCAAACAATACAATTTCAACACTGATGAACCTGACAAGAGGCCCCACCTTCACTCTCACTTGCGGAGGATCCAAAAGTCATTGTTTGTATCTAAATATAATATGATAATCCATGCAATCCTTATATATTGTAGAAATTTTGAGAAATTATAGATTTGTTTTATAGAAAGATTGTTTTCTTTTATTCTCCAGTACATAATTCTTACTTCTACATAGATGTACTTCTTATTAGACCCAATATGACTGCCAAATGTGTGCAAAACATCCAGTTTTGTATGTTTGACTGATTCTGAAACATGCCATTTGGAATTATTGAATTTTTTATCCCTTTAAAGCAACCCTCAAACCTAAAAATATACATTTAAAATGCAATAGATCGAAATGTGCAGGAAAATGTTGGGAAACGATAAAGCATTAAAAGTATTTTGAATGACCAGAACATGGTGTTGTGGATGGAGTCTTTTGACATTACTGCAAACTGACATGCACACAATTCTTTAAAATATTTGCAAGGGTGGCCACACAGATCCCATCATGATGCAAAATCAAAGATTACGTAAAAATGTAAATAAATTAATTTAAAAAGCAAAGGAACAAGCATATTGGGTGGAGCGGGGAGAGACTATCTTCACTTGATGAAAAGTTTGTCTTTTAGAAAGTCTTTTCAGTCTTTCAAGAGCGGCAAACATGAGTTTATGATCAGGGTCACTGTGACAAGAGGGAATACATGGTGTTCTCCTTTTCCACTGCAAGCGGAAAGAAACATGAGGACTTTGAAGATTTTGACAGCTCGTATGAGAGAGAATGGCGGAGTAATGGCTATACGTGTGTGTTTGCAAGATTAGTGCACGTGCCTCAGGATAAAAGTGGCCCGAGTGAAGCGTTTTTGTGGGATGCCTGAACTTCTTAAACGCAGCTGTGAAGAAGTGAAGCTTCTTCTCACTTATCTTCTTGTAAAATGCCAGTAAGCCACCAAATGTCAGCAGAATGTCACTTCCTTTTCCATCTGTACTTCAGTCTTTTATTCAAGAGAGTAATTCTGAAGACTGACACTGGGGATGTGCAAATGATGGCTTAATAAGCTTTGCAAATAAAAAAAATGAAAAGAGTATTGTAAATATGTAAATATACATATTTAAAACATTTATTTCACACAGTCAGTCATATATTTATACTTTTATATATTCACTCATTTTCCTTCGGCTTAGTCATTTTACTCATCAGGGGTTGCCACAGCGGAATAAATTGCCAACTTAACATATGTTTTACACAGCGGATGCCCTTCCTTCATTCAATTTCTTTGTTTTTACAAAATAATATTAATTTATAAAATTGGTCAATTGACAATTCATTCATTCCTTCTACTTCGGCTTAGTCTCTATTTCAGAGGTCGCCACAACGGAATGAACCGCCAACTATTTCAGCATATGTTTTATGCAGCGGATGCCCTTCCACAACCCAGTAATGGGGAAAAACACATACACACTCATTCACACACACATACACTACAACCAATTTAGTTTATTCAATTCACCTATAGCGCATGTCTTTGAACTGTGGGGGAAACAGGAGCACCCGAACTCCAGGAGAACATACAAACTCTACAGAAATGCTAACTGACCCAGCCGGGACTCGAACCAGCAAACTTCTTGCTGTGAGGTGACAGTGCTAACCACTGAGCCACCGTGTCCGCCCATACACTGAAAATAATTATGTCTGCAAAATTGTTGCAAACAATTTAAACAAACAAAATAAATTTAGGAATGTTCAACTTAATTTGTTTAAATTCAACCCAAATAAATTGTTTACAATTTTTTCAGTGTATGTATATATTGCAGTTACATTAAAAAATCCTCAACATCATTGCATGTATTTGATCAATAATCATATTTTTAAATATTTGAACATTTGACTTATTCTTGTAAATGGAAAGCTACATTTTCAGCATCATTACATATAAAAAAATGGTATTGATTAAGAATCCTTATCCTATTTGAGTCTTATTTAACAGGAACAAAATACTGAAAACCTAACATTAAATACTCTACAAATAATGTTAAAATCAGTTAAATCTGTATTGCCTGACTTTGTTATATTTAAAAAATAAGCATATAAACAAGCAGGAAATAAGTAATTATTAATATTCATTCATTCATTTTCATTTCGGCTTAGTCCCTTTATTAATCTGGGGTCGCCACAGCAGAAGGAACCGCCAACAAAAATATCCACACACTCTCTTTCACACTCATACACTACAGACAATTTAGTTTACCCAAATTCACCTATACCGCATGTCTTTGGACTTGTGGGGGAAACCGGAGCACCCGGAGAAAACCAACGGCAACACGGGGAGAACATGCAAACTCCACACAGAAACGCCAACTGACCCAGCCGAGGCTCGAACCAGCGACTTTCTGGCAGTGAGGCGATCGTGCTACCCACTGCGCCACCATGAGGCCCATTATTAATATAATATAATATAATATAATATAATATAATATAATATAATATAATATAATATAATATAATATAATAATTGAAATACATTCTAATTTACAGAAGAAAAAAATAAAGCTGTAAAACAGTAATATTGTTTCAATTTTGACCATACACGTATATGCAGGGTTCTAATGAACATAAATAACTAAATACATTTAGGATATATGCAAAAATTTTTATATTATTTGCTACAACTATACTTTTCGTTTAGTTATCATACATTTTTTTACATATATAGCTCATTCCCGACTCAACGTGAATATTGATACTAAAACAGATACTTTTGCCAAAGCCAGATACAGTTAAATGCGCCGCATCTGTCATTTCCATCCCTTCCACCGTCCAATTTTTCATGTCTTTCTCTCAGAAGAACCTCCTCATGCTCCCTAAACACTTACAGCTATCAGGTCATAACAATCCATTAAAGTAATCACTCCAGATAAGTCAATTTTCATAAAGGGTGTAAGATTAAACTTTAATGAGATTAGTCCAATTTATGTACCATTTTATTCCAGGTTATAAATCGATAATCCGCTGATTGTATTATTCACTCAAGCAAAGCGCTTAAAGAGCCGCTGCCGCTGTTTTGGGCTTTTATTTGATCATTGTACACATCCTGTTTCGCAGCAGGGCGTCCTATTGGGACCGTTCACCAGCAAACACATATATTTTTAGTCTCTTCAACTCTGTGTGGTGTAAAAAGACAACAAACAGGGAGGAGAAAAGAAACTACCAAGAGAGATGAGGAGTGAAGAGTGGAGGAGAAAAAAATTCCAAGGATGTAAAAATAAAGCTGATGGGGAAAAAGAGGCTTTTGCTTTTTTATATATTTAAAGCTGCAGTCAGTAAGCTTTGCCTCTTTTTCTCCATCTCTGTTTAATACCTGAAAGTGCAGTTATTTGTGGAATGATCATATTTATATAAGTTGTAGAATATATCGGCATGGCTCCTCAATGTGGGTGAATCGAAATGTTTGGAGGAGTATGTGTGGTTGTCAGCATGGATAATGTCCTTCATAATCAGATTCTACATGCTGTATTGCCCAAATAAGAAATTTTCCCTTTAAAATGTCATCTTTAACAAGTAACATGTCTGCTGTTTTTATTCTGACATTGTGCTACCAATGGTGATTAAATCCAACAATTGCTTAGCTCATATCACATCAAACCATGCCAGTTATTATTATTGTTTTTCTTTGTTTTCACCATTGTAGAACTTGGACATTTTTTGTTTATCATTGCCAGTAGATGTGTTTATTTCTCTACACTCCAATCTCTAATTGTCATAACGTTTGAATTTCATAAATATTTAAATTCATACGTTTAACACTAGAACTACCAAGGCAGTCAATTTGACTGTTTTAATGTTTTGTAATTTAATAACTTTTAATAAAACACAGTATTATAAAACCCATATACCCTGACTTTTCCTAAATGTGTGAATATTTCATTCTAACATTGTTGTTTTATTAAAATGACAAAACACAAAAGAGTTCTAAATATTTTTACGGTCAAATTTTCATCTAACCGCATGCATTCAGCATCCTCTTATTTTTTTTGTGCCTTTAAATATGCATATCACTATTTCCTAGTGACCTTCTGCTAATGACAACATAACTTTCTGATTGCAAAAACATAACTTTACTTCAGACATGTCTTTCAAATCAACATTTTTACTGCGGTGAAATAATTATATCGCTTGCCAAACAAAGTAAGGGAAGCGCCTTCAGGGGCAGTCTAGTAACTCGTACAAAATTATAGGCTCATTCATTCATTCATTTTCATTTCGGCTTAGTCCCTTTATTAATCTGAACCGGAATGAACCGCCAACTTATCCAGCATATGTTTTACGCAGCGGATGCCCTTCCAGCTGCAACCCATCTCTGGGAAACATCCATACACACCCATTTACACTCATACACTACGGACAATTTAGCTTACCCAATTCAGCTGTACCGCATGTCTTTGGACTTGTGGGGGAAACCGGAGCACCCGGAGGAAACCCACGCCAACACGGGGAGAACATGCAAACTCCACACAGAAACGCCAACTGACCCAGCCGAGGCTCGAACCAGCGACCTTCTTGCTGTGAGGCGAATGTGCTATCCACTGCGCCACCGTGAGGCCCCAAAATTATAGGCTATATTACAAAAAAGTATTTTTAGGGTAATGATTTTATAAAATATGACAGCACACATTTAAAGCTTAAAATTTCAATAGAAGCTTAGAATGTAAATATGACATGACAAACATTCTATTCAATTTGGTAAAGTCTGATTTAGTTATATGACCACTATGGCCATTCTAGTATGAAATTCATTCCAACTGTGTTGAAAAAAGTAATAAATGATCCTAACATGTGATATAGTATTTTTAATTTAGTATAATCCTTAAACCTTAAAGCTTAAAGCTCTGTACTCAATGTACTACTTTCCATGTAAACATAGCACCAGTCAAATTAGAACACATTATTACAAGTTTTGGGGCAGCGCGGTGGCGCAGTGGGTAGCACAATCGCCTCACAGCAAGAAGGTCGCTGGTTCGAGCCCTGGCTGGATCAGTTGGCATTTCTGTGTGGAGTTTGCATGTTCTCCCCGTGTTTGCGTGGGTTTCCTCCAGGTGCTCCGGTAATCTTTGGCGACCCCAGATTAATAAAGAGACTAAACCGAAAAGAAAATGAATGAATGAATATTACAAGTTTTGTGTTATTAATTGGGTTAGGATAAGGAGATTGAACATTGTCTGGTTCTGTACTTGCACTCTCAGACAAAACAAATACATACTAAATATTTCAAATAGTACTTTTTGGGCACAAATACATACATTGTAGGTAAAAGTATGGTACTTTAAGTGTCTATTGAAAAGGTACCACCCCAGTTACAGTTTTTGAAAGTGCACTTAAATAATTTTTAAGCAAAATAATAAAAAAAGTACAGACTGCAGCTTTAAGTTATTTTCCTTTGGCCTTTTTTCAGTTTCATTGAATTTCATTCTAGTAATATAAACACAAAGGTGCATCTCCAGCTCTTGAATCTCAGTTTGTCTGGCAGGGCTCGATCACAGCGGAGGAGCCATCGGGTGATTGAACAGAAGAATGGAGAGATATGCCTCTAATAGAGCATTGTCCAGCAGTGAGCAGCTCTGATGGGGCTCCCGGCGGAAGGGCTTGTGAAGCAAGCAAGGTTAATTTGAAATGTGTCGTGAGCAACGGTGCACAAAAAAAGCTTTTCCTAACTGCAGCTGGCTGCTCTGGTCCCTGGCCCTGCCCTCACGTGTGCTAGAAGGCAGCAGGACTCCACAGGGACCATCAGCGTCTGTCAGTTTGCTGGCTGTGGTGTTGATGTGTGTCTGTGAACACATACTTCTGCAGTTCTTTACTGTGATGTTGGGGTTAGAGTAATGCTGTTGAAATTAATTTAGCGAACAGCCTTTGTGGCATAATGCCGATTTCCACATTGCCAAAGGAATGTCTTGCACCTTTTATTTAGAAATGCATTAACAATTCAAGCAAATAGAGTCTGGCAATGCAGTTGATTTAAAAACACATACTTGACAGTTTGTCTGCAAAACTTTTTAAATATTTAAGGAGATAAAACTGTCTGAAATGCCGGATGCCCCAATATTAAATTTCATTCAGTACCAATAAGCTGATAATTATTTTGATATTATGGCCAAAAACTAAACTAAACAATTAAATTAACTTATTTTTAGAAATATGCATTAGTTATTAGTGAACAGTAAAATAAAACAGTAAATAAAAAATAAAACAGTTAAATAGCAGTCAAATAAAAACAATTAAATTAACAATTTTTTGAAATATACGTTATTTTGTTGAAAAGAAATGTAATTAGAACAGTGCAGTATTTATCTATTTGTTTATTTACTTAGATTGATACACATTTTTTGCTTATTGAATATAAAATATTCACCATTTACTTCTTAATATTAAAAATAAATTAAAGCCAGTAAGTCACTGCATATAATCAGTTGTTTGATATGCAAAAACATTACTGATAAGCCTCAAACAATGTTCATTTTATGTCCAATAACTGTCAATTGAGGGCAGCAAGATGGCTCAGTGGTTAGCACTGTCGCCTCACAGCAAGAAGGTTGCTGGTTCGAGTCCCGGCTGGGTCAGTTGGCATTTCTGTGTGGAGTTTGCATGTTCTCCCCGTGCTGGCGTGGGTTTCCTCCGGGTGCTCCGGTTTCCCCCACAGTCCAAAGACATGCGGTATAGGTGAATTGAATAAACTAAATTGGCCGTAGTATATGAAGGTGTGTGAATGAGTGTGTATGGGTGTTTCTCAGTACTAGGTTGCGGCCAGAAGGGCATCCACTGCATAAAACATATGCTGGAATAGTTGATGGTTCGTTCCACTGTGGTGACCTCTGAAATAAAGACTAAGCTGAAGGAAAATAAATGAATGAATGTTTATAATGAATGAACTGTCAATTGACCAATTTTCTAAATTAATATTCTTTTGTAAAAACAAAGAAAATAAATAAACTGTAAGTTAATACTGGTTTATACAACAGCGTAAATTAATAAATATTAAATGAATAATATGTAAAACTGAGTTTTAATAATAGTATATTAGTATATAAGCCATTTTAAAGTGCTGTAGGATTTTTCCACAGTTATGTTCAGTGGTAGTCATAATTATGCAACAAATACTGAATGAACACAGAACACAAGTTTAGCACCACATAAACATCTTCTTATCAGAGGATTGTGCTTAAAACACCCCCTGAGCAGTGCTAGAGACATATGGTGCGATCAGACACGAAGCTCCATTTGTATCATTGAATAATAAAAGCCAGCGTCCCCAATGAACTTTCCTCACTTGAAATCCTCTCCGTGGATCCCATCCAGCAAGCAGAGCACATATGGCCAATGAATGGCTCCTGTCCTCTGCGCCCAATGTAGGTCACTGAATTCATTGTCAGTCGTTCTTAGTGCGGTCATCATATTTTGCATCTTCACACAGAATCACTCACACCTGATTGTCGCACACTGTCGTTTATGGGCGCACGCGACAAGCGTAGGAGTGACAGGACGAGCGACGCAGAACAAACGGGATGTGCCCATTCATCAGCAAGCATGTCGGAAGCTAATAACACTCACACCAATGTGTGATTCAGACACATTTTGGAAGTTGCATTAATCACCGCTCTGTAGGAGGTGCAGTCTGGTTTTTGTTTGAACATGTGGGTGTGTTATAATTATTTTCAAGAGTGAAAACATGCCTCATCTAAACGCAAAAAATACTGGTTTTCTCACTCTCGACATCAGCAGGTGTGTGGATATCGGCTCTTTCGGTGGTCTTCCTCAATCTGAAGGTGGCACAGAGTCAAGCCAGACACCTCAAACAAACACTAATAGATTTGTCCTGGTAAGGACGGAGACACATTGATGGAAAACGTGGCCCGGGGTACAACAGACTGCCCAGATAAGGACTGCTGGCTCGGAAAAAATGCAATTCAGATGGCATTCTTTGTTCACTTTTAATTGAATCTATTTCGCTGTTATACTGTATCTTTGGAGAGGACAATTACTCCCTGCTATGTTGCCAAGGGTTTCAAAGCACAAGCAATAATAGAAAACAACACAATATCAAGGACAGCAGGAGGAAATATTCCTTCAGGACTCAGCGGAAACGTTGCTGCTGTAAATGTGACTATTTCCATGTTAATCATGTTTAAATTAGAACCTAAAATGGGAGAGTTATTCACAGTGTTTGTGACAAATGCGAAAAGGGGTTTTTATTGCTGAGTTTTACTGCTTTACAAATGAACGTGGGCTGAAAGTGATCATTTAAATCGCTTTAATTAAATTCAGTTAAATGGGAGGATTTGCAACCTGTGCCCCGCTTCTTTGTTTACATTGAATACGAGGTAAAATACTTCAGATAAAAGCTTGTAAAAGTACACATTTTACCAGCTCCTGTTTTTTTGGGAATCAAACCTATGACCTTGACATGACCAGAGCTACAAAATGTTTCATCAATCCTATCACAATTGAATAATGGTCTCTAAAACATTTTGAGCTGGTCCACTTTGTTCTTCCAGAGGCAGTCGAAAACACATTTGATCTGATTGCTTTTGTAGAGTAGCTACAAAAACGTATTCTCCATGTGATCATTATAGAATGTGTTGTAAAGACAAAGGTAACAAGGTATTTCAACATCACTTTGTTGTGTTAAAACATTTAACATACAAATTAATTGTTTTCCACACCCTTTCCATTCCCTTGCTTTGCAGATTATCAAATGCTGCATAACATGGGCTTGTTCATTCAATAGTGCTTGTATGCCATGCTAAACGCTCCCACAAAAGTCATGTAGAGCATAAGGAAAAAAGAGGGAAGTACTTTAAAGAAATCGAACACAAGTTGTCACAAAACAGGCATTCAAATGCATCTTAATATCAGAAACACAGCCTTTGTTGCAGGATTTTTAAATTGTATTAATTCAACTCACCATAGAGCAATAATGCATTAAATTGATTAAAAGAAACAAAAATGACACTAAGCAAGGATGTTTATAGCTGAAATGTGGATTAATAAGACACTGTTTCTCATATTCCTTAAGTAATGTGTCTTGAGCAGTATATTAGAATGTCTTCTGAAAGATCACGTATCACTGAAGACTGAAGTAATTACTGCTGGAAATGGCATTCAACATATAATCAAAAAGAAAAACTCTTAGATTGTACTCTTAGTGCTGGGTTGTGGCACTTTCTAAAAGAGTTGCAAGAGTAATTGCTGGTTCATTCTGCTGTGGCGACCCCTGAGGGAATAAGCAGAAGGAAAGGAAAGTGAGAGAAAAACTTTACACTGTAAAAAATGCTGGGTTCTACACAATCGATTCGTGCTGAAACAACATGAAGGATTTAAGTTAACTTTTTAGTTTTCATCAATTTAAGTGGATTGAACATAAAACAATTAAGCTGTTGCAAAAAAATAACCTCAAGAATTGTGTTGATTCAGCTCATTTTCAAAAAGTAGTTTGAACAAACAGCAAACATCATTTTTGGGTGTGCTTTTGAATTGTAATATTTCCCAACATTTTGCTGTAATATTGTAAAAAAATAGTATTTGTTGACATCTGTGGTTCCATGAAACACTAATATCTATTGAAACCTTTTTTTAAATTCGCAAATGTTTTTTTTTATAGGGAAAACTGTTTATTTATATTGTTGAAATGTATTAGGGAAAATGTTTGTTTACAAGAACTGTTCACTGAGATGATCTTTTTATTCACTCCCTCACTTTCCTTCAGCTTATTCCTTTCTTTATCAAGGGTCGCCACAATATAATGAAACCCCAATTACTCCAGCACATGTTTTACCAGCGGATGCCCTTTCTGCCACAAAACAGCCCTGAGAGTACACTAACTCATGCATCCCCCAGAGTTGGGAAACCCCACACACAACTGCTTCCACACACTACAGCCAATTTACCTAATTCAATTCACCTTTACCACGTCTTTGGACAGTGGGTGTAACTGGAGCACCCAGAGGAAATCTACATGAACACATGGAGAACATCCAAAATCCACACAGAAAGGCAACCTGGCTCACCCGTGACATGAACCTTACTGCTGTGAGCCAACAGAGCTAACCACCCAGCCAGTAAAACTTTAAAATGCTACAAAAACTTTAAAAAGCTGCTTGTTCTCCAGTTTTATTTTAACAGTCTGTAATGTAACGGCTCCTTAGTTTAACAAAATGTGCACAGATGTCTGCTATCGTGAATAATGAATATTTGGACATCCCAACTTTTTTTCATACTGCGTAATATGGAAATATGAATGCAGAAAAAGAAATCCAAATTGCCAGTTAGGACTTTTACAGAACAAATGCACGGCACAACCTTATCATGCAACACTTGTGAACACCTCAAAACAGGTCGTGCGAGCAGACACGCTGAGCAGGCAGAAGGTTCGAACCCTCCCTAAACACTCCTCCTTTCTCTTTTCTGTAACTGCAAATGAGACAGAGACCAAGAGGTCTGCTCTACAAGCAGCAGCTTAAAGGATTACCATTAATTAGATGTCAGGGACAGAAAAGGGCTTTGCCTGTCTTGGCCATGATACAATATCTCCTAATCTTGCTGTGCTCCTGGATAAAAAGAAATCAGTCCATTGACAGAGAAAAGAGCAAATGGAAAAAGAAAGCACGAGAGAGGAGGGGCAAGGAGAGATAGTCTTCAGGGAGGAGGAAGGATAGAGAAAAGAGAGCGCGAGAGATGAGAAAAGCCAAGGAAAATAACAGCACAGGAGATCTTTAGGACTTTCTGTCTTTTGCACTCAAAAGGACAATGAAGCATCTCTATGGAAACAGAGACGAAAAGAGCAAAGAATATTGATGGGGATGAAAGGATGTGGCCAACAGACAGGAAGTGACATGGAGTTAATAAAAAGGGGATATGGGGAGCAAGAGCGAGGGCATGTCAAGGAAAAGAACGAGGAGCAGGGAATGAGATGTAACTCACATGAGCTGAAACACACAGGCAGGTGGAGGAACAAGAGGTCGAAAACACACCACCTGCACACTGACACTACATCCAAAAACCACAGGCAGATGCCCAGTCCGTCAATAACTTCAAAGCCAGCTTTTTGGGCATGATGTCAAACTAAATAAATAAATAAAGCTGGAACCATGAAATATCAGTGCAATGTAGTATGTTTTTTTATCATGCTCTAAAAATGGGTTGTTGTTGTTTTAACCAGATTTGGGTTACATTTTAAATAATTTTTTTTTATCTAGTCAGACAATAGGCTGGTCCATATATTACTCAAATTTGAGTTAGGCTAGATTGAAAAAATAAAATGTAACCCAAATCTCGGTTAAAAAAAAAACAAAAACAAAAACAAAATCAATTTTTAGAGCATGATATAAAAAGTTGCACTGATTGCACTGATATTTCGTGGTTCCATTTTTATTTATTTATTTAGTTGGACATCATGCCCAAAAAACTGGTAATATATAAAGCTCATACAGTATATTACTCAAATTTAAGTTAAAATATCCCAGAATCTTTTGCATTGTGTTATCATTATTAACAGTACATGTATTTCTTCTATATTTTACTGGTGATAGTCTATAGTTCAATGTATTTAAATACTTACATAGACATAAAACCTATAATGAATTTAATGCCACCTTAACTCAGCAAACAATGCACAAATTTCATTCATTCATTCATTTTCTTTTTGGCTTAGTCCCTTTATTAATCTGGGGTCGCCACAGCAAAATGAACCACCAACTTATCCAGCATATGTTTTACGCAGCGGATGCCCTTCTAGCTGCAACACATCAATGGGAAAAACCCATACCCTCTCATTCACACACATACACTATGGACAATTTTAGCTTCCTTTTGAGACCCTGGAGATTTTTGACATGATCTGACATTTGTGCTTTTTTCAACACTTTAAATATACAATCCATAACAGTCTGATAAAGTGTTACAATTACAGTATATGTATGCAATATATATGTACAATTTATGAGGAAAAAGGGGGTTATATTCATTATTAATAAACTATTTAATAAAGGTGGTTAAAATCACTATAAGGCAAAAACATACTAATAGATTTTAATACACTGAATTTGGTACTTCAGAGTTTTTATTACAAAATGATATGCAAATCATTCTGACCACTCTAGATCATTCTGGATTAGTGTTGCTTGAGAGGGGCAGCACGGTGGCGCAGTGGGTAGCGCTCTCGTTGGTTTGAGACTCGGCTGGGTCAGTTGGCATTTCTGTGTGGAGTTTGCATGTTCTCCCTGTGTTCGCGTGGGTTTCCTCCGGGTGCTCCGGTTTCCCCCACAAGTCCAAAGACATGCGGTACAGGTGAATTGGGTAAGCTAAATTGCCTGTAGTGTATGTGTGTGAATGAAAGTGTATGGGTGTTTTCCATGATGGGTTGCAGCTGTGTAAAACACATGCTGGGTAAGTTGGCAGTTCATTCCCCAGATTAATAAAGGGACTAAGCCAAAAAGAAAATGAATGAATGAATGTTGCTTGAGAGGCCAAACAAGCTGTGCTGGATGGAGTAATAGTTGATATGGCTACCTGGATGGAAAAGTTGTGATGAAGTGCTGAAAACTGTAGACAGTTCTGTCTTGGAAAGGTTGAGATGAAGGTTCATCAAGGGTCATCCTTCATCCAGCAAGAAATGCCTGTCATTGAAATTTGAGCAGCTATCATTAGTTCATTGCGCTGTAAGGAGAGGTAGAGTTAAGTGTCATCAGCATAGCAGTGATAAAGCCATGTTTCTGATTGAGCGATCATAGTTTTGCAATTTACACTACATGGAGAAGAGAAGTGGTCCAGAAACTAAGCCTTGAGGCACCCCTGTTGTTAGATGTTGCGACTTGAACATGTCACACCTCTAAGACACCTTGAAGTCCCTAAATATTAATTTGGTTTCAGGGTGTGTTTATGTAATGTACAGTGAGTTTGAAAAAGAGAAGTGGTCCAAAAACTAAGCCTTGAGGCACCCCTGTTGTAAGATGCTGCGACTTGGATATTTCACTCCTTCAAGACACACTAAATGACCTACATATTATATTGGTCACAGTGTGTGTTTGTGTAATGTACAGTGAGTTTACAAAACAATGTATAAAACCATGTATAAATGTTCATTTTGTTGTGTGTAATTAGGAATTGCATTTGTAGGAAGCTTTGATGCTTTTACTTTGAACCATCTGATTCTGAAGATGCTGTTGTTTCTGTCTGTCTTATTCAAATCACATTACTGGAAATTTGTTTCCTTCTGACCGCTCTCATCAGACTTTACACAGCTTGTTTTGCATGAGTAGAAGATAAAACAAACATGTCAGACATGCTGAAAGTCGCTACGGTAATAGAGTTGTGTTGCAAGTTAGGCGGAAAATGACAATATACTTATATAATGTACTCTGGTTGGCCTACACACTGAGAACATGGAGACCGTAAGAAATGGCAGCATGAAATAAATCCACACATGCCAGCTTTCTGTGTTTCTACCACTGCCTCATAAAACAAAATAATCCAACCGAACAGCATGTTGTCATGTTGTAAGATAACATCTCTATTGCAAACCCTCTTTCTGTCTATTGGATTTGCAATACCAATGCAACATCTTTGCCATAGCGCAGATATTTTGTAAAATGAAATGAGTGCCATCTGAAAAATCTGAACAGTTGTGATGCAGGGTGTGTACAGTTAATCATTTAGATCAGATTCCAACTGGAAACACAAAATCTCTGATTTAAACTGATGGGGTGAACATTAAAATACTTTTCTACTGAGAGATGACTGCATTTCGCCAAGCAGAGGTACATCTGACATCACCTTAATGATCTAAAAACAAGTTCAAGCAGCTTGAGAGATGGGGTAAATACTATGAAGTCAATGGCTTCCAGTTTCCAACATTCTTGAGAATCGCATATTCTCTATTGCATCCATACATGTTTGGATAAAGAGGGGCAAACTAAGGCTCAATTTTTACTTTGGGTTGAAATTTTCCTTCATTCCCAGTAGAAATTGTAAAGGATACATACAGTTGAAATCCAAATTGTTAGCACTTCATGTGTAATTTTAATTATTTGAAAAATTATATCCCAAGCGCTGTTACGTTTAACTGAGAGCTTTTTTTTAAACATTATAGTTTTAGAAATTAATTTCTTATAACTAATTTCGTTTGTCTTTGCCATGATGACAGTGCATAATAGTTTACCAGTTATGTTTGCAATATACTAGTATTTAGCAATTTAAAGTCTTAACTAGGTTAAATAGGTCTGGCAAGTTACATTTATTAGGCAAGTCATTGGACAACAGTGGCTTATTATGTAGCCAATCTGAAAAAAAAAAAATAATAATAATCTTAAGGGAGCTAATATTATTAAGCTAAAAAATAGTAAAAAAAAAAAAAAAAAAGCCTTTATTCCAGCCAAACTAAAAGTAATACAATTTTCTACAGAAGTCAAAATATTATAGGAAATATAGTGAAAATGTCCTTGGTCTGTCAATTAGGAAATGTTTAAAAAAGAATAAAAATTTCACAGGGTATTCATTCATTCATTTTCATTTCGGCTTAGTCCCTTTATTAATCTGGGGTCGCCACAGCAGAATGAACCGCCAACTTATCCAGCATATGTTCTACGCAGCGGATGCCCTTCCAGCTGCAACCCATCTCTGGAAAACATCCATACACACCCATTCACACTCATACACTACGGACAATTTAGCTTACCCAGTTCACCTATACCGCATGTCTTTGGACTTGTGGGGGAAACCGGAGCACCCGGAGGAAACCCACGCCAACACGGGGAGAACATGCAAACTCCACACAGAAACGCCAACTGACCCAGCCGAGGCTCGAACCAGCGACCTTCTTGCTGTGAGGCGAACGTGCTATCCACTGCGCCACCGTGAGGCCCATTTTCACAGGGTAATAAACAAAAAATTAAGCCTTTAACTGTATATGTTAAAATACAATCAGATTAAGACATCAATCAAAAAGAACTAACACAAATATTGAACCTAGAAGTATATTCTTGTCTTACTCTGTGCACAAAAATAAGAAACAAACAGAAACCCAGTGCAAAAAGCTTAATTTTTCTCAGACCTGCAGGCCACATTACCTCATGACAGAATGCAGACTGTAGACAACAAGGTTCACCAGGCAGCCACAAAAACATCTGATTTGTCTGCTGATGGGCGTTTGACAGCTTGGTTTTTGATAAGATTTATGCCTCTAATGGGTAATGGGTGTCTTGACCTGGCCTGCAGCCATGTTTCACCAGACCTGCATGAAGATGAGGGGACGCTTCCTCCTTATCTAAGACAGACACCGCGCTCCCCCTCGGGCATGTAAACTCTGTCATTCCCACCTTGCTAACCTGCATATTTTGGACAGTGAGGACAGTATAATTATTTGTTCTTGTGAATAAAGCTTTCTATTTTCTGTAAAAGCATTTATCTGACACATATCATACAATTTTATTTTTTTTTTAGTTCTGAAAATGTTAGAAAACTGGTGTCCCCCTAAGGCAGATAAAGGAAATAATAACATACAATAACTTTTTTGTATGTACAGCTCAAAATTAAAGAATATTACTATATATTTATTTACAATTTATATTCATTTAAAATGTATATTCATGAGTATTCATTAACAAATAAAATACAGCAGAACAACATAAAAATCTGCACATCAATATTAAAATATTATTTGTTACAGACCTTAAATGTTTAAAATATTCCTATTACAATTCTGTGTGTACCTGATATGACAACAGTTCTTTAGGGTGGATACTATGGAGGCAAAAAGGTTCCGAGAGGAGTTCCTACAGACCCCCATCTCGCCAGAGACGCTAATTACTTTGGGGACCTTGAGATTTCATGGGATTTAAACCAAAGGGGGTGCAAGATATTCCAATTTACTCCAATACTTGATGTTTGCTTCCATCAGTTTTGATTTGATGTCTAAAAGCAAACACGCTGTGTGCACATTGCTATAACACTGATAAAGTAAAATGCTATTAAGAAACCATCCGCCCACATGGCTTTCTCCCCCAGGACTGTGCGTAAGGTAATAATCTCCAGGACAAACAAATTGTCCATCCCAAAAAACACAAAGACAAATTTACATCATTCTCACATTCAGCATTTGCCTGAGAAAGACATTTTGGAGGGCTGCAACTAACATTTATTTTGACAATAAATTAAAATGTAATCATTTTACTGAAAGTATTTGTTTTATTGTTTTTTAACTCTAAATTTCCCTCCATATAGTCTACCCATTGTAGTCTTTCAAACAATGTAATATTTTGGCTTGAAAACATAGTGAATGAATCTGTTTGGGCTATGCTATACAAACGAAATGTGAAATAGAGTAAAAACAGCTTACTTAGCATTTTAAAGAGCTTAAAGTTTACATATCAGAATAAAGACATAAAAAAAGAACAAAAATGTTAACTACAGACTAAATGTTAAGGACAAGGATGCACATAATGTACAAGAACATTCAATCATCTAGCAATTATATATTTAACTGTATGTGATCAGTACCTTGCATATTACAGTTACTTCTGTTATACATAGTTCTTGTGTTACATATAGAATTTTTATGCAAAGAATATTGCACCAATATTTCAATAATCAGAATTATTATGCGACTCACTTGATTCTGATTGATCAGTTGTAACAATCCAATAAGTGTTTTTCTCCAATAACAAATTTTGTCAACAGCAGGGCTGATTAACTTACCCCTCATGCATCACAGACTCCTTGCCATCTTGCGATTGTGTTATAGTTACCGCTTACATTGAAAACAAAACCGCTGGACTTCAGTATTACAGTAGGAGTACTGTGATATTGTTCTTGTCTTCATCTTCTTGTTCTGTTATGGTGTATTAAGCTGTACTGTATAATGTACATCCAACCAGTTGTAATCACAAAATAAACTCCTTCAGGGTGATACAGACCCCTCTTCATTGTGTCAAGGCCTGATCTGAGGTTTATTTTAGGATAACCAGCTGGATGTACATTATCTAAACCACTATCTATCTTATAATACGGAGCTGTAGAATGCTTGATACTGATTGGTTGCTGAACAGGTGGCCAATTATTTTCAGATAAACACACAGCTAACATTGTATAATAGCATTACAGAAACACATTGTTACCATTAATTATTTATTTATAATTATTTTACTGCCTAAAAGATGAGAATCAAATCAAAACAAAATTAAATGAAAAAGCTACAAAAACACAAAGATGCTCTCTCTCTCTATATATAATTATCACATTAAAGGGATAGTTCACCCAAAAATGAAAATGTACTATTTACTCACCCTGAAGTAGTTCCAAACCTTTATGAGTTTATTTTTTCTTTTGAACACAAAAAAGAAGAAAGCTGTAACCTGCAACCACTGATTTATTCATTCATTTTCTTTTCAGCTTATTCCCTTTATTAATCTGGGGTCACCACAGAGGAATGAACCGCCAACCTATCCAGCACATTTTTTATGCAGCAGATGCCCTTCCAGCTGCAACCCATCACTGGGAAACATCCATACACTCTCACATTCACTACTGACAATTTCATTAATTCATTCATTTTCATTTCGGCTTAGTCCCTTTATTAATCTGGGGTCGCCACAGAGGAATGAACCGCCAACTTATCCAGCATATGTTTTACGCAGCGGATGCCTTTCCAGCTGCAACCCATCACTGGGAAACACCCATAGACACTCATTCACACACATACACTACGGACAATTTAGCTTACCCAATTCATCTATACCGCATGTCTTTGGACTGTGGGGGAAATCGGAGCACCCGGAGGAAAACCATGCGTACACGAGGAAAACATGCAAACTCCACACAGAAATGCCAACTGACCCAGCCGAGGCTCGAACCAGCGACCTTCTTGCTGTGAGGCTGATTTTCATAAAACAAATAAAAAGGAAAAACAAATAAGGAAGTCAACGGTTAAAGGTTTCCAATATTTTCAAAGTATCTTCATTTGTGTTTATTAGCAGAAAGAAACGCTTAAAGGTTTGAAACAAGTAAAAAGTTAGTAATTACTTTTTTTTTGGTGAACCGTCCCTGTAATAACAGCATTAGTCAGCAATTTGCTTTTCTTAAAAATAGTTTTGCTCTAGTTGGGATGCTGCTGCTACAGTAGATAAAATATCTCTCTCATAACCATATTAATAACTGTATGTGTATGTGTAATTACTGCATTAGTCTGTTATCAGTGGCTCAAGCCTCAGATAGCACATCTATAATGGTATCGGAATTAGCCAGGGAGGCTTTGGATGAGATGCAAAAGAAATTACACACAAAAATGGTTTGAGGACAAAAAAAACCCTGACAAATGTCTTTAGTTGCGGTAACCATAAGTGGAATAAAACTGAATTATTTGAAAATAGTAAACACTCACACCTGCTCCACATCATGTCCCCATCACCACCTCGGGTGTGCATTAATTTGTAACAATGCAATAGCCCATCGTAAATTATTCCGTACTTATTATGCTCCAATATTTTATTGTGCACTTTTCCCACTGCAGTTCACTCTGTGTCCTCTGTTGTACTGCATAGCATGTACATTTTATCAAAAGAAATGCATTATTTACTACTGTAAAGAGACGTGAGAGGTTAATCGATGCAGATTAACCCAGATGCGGTTAATCGATAATCAAACTGGTTTAGATTCTAAACAATTTAATCAGTTGCTACAGCCCTAAAATGTTCACATATCCAAAGAGATCTTAAGAAAAGTAAAAACAAAAACTCAGTGAGCATTCAAAGACGGGATGAAAGATTTAGTTTGTTGATGAAGTCATAATTCAGATGTTTTAATAGGGCAAGGCATGGACATTTACTGAGAGCAGTGAAAGGACGATGATCAGTTTGTAGATGAAGACTTGTCCTACGCCTCCTTTGTCCTCTAGTTTTCCTTTTCTAATATCCAACAAATTACCTGACAGAAAAAAAAACAAATTCTGAGGTCTTTGCTTGAACATGCGCTCCATAAGATTAGCATGTGATTAGGCATGTTGCTAGCATCACTTATGATTCCTGTTACTCTGGGGGCCGACGCGTCAAACATCACACTGAGAGAAAGAGCGTTATTCACTTCTGACAGCTGTTCACTAAATGTGATGCAGATCTTGTATAAATGAGAGTAAATAAAAAAACATTACACATAACATTCTCCTTCATTCATTCATTTCTTCATGTTATATATGCTAAAGACTTCCATAATCTTTTAGCACCATATTGATTAATGTTTCATATCAATGAAACGCACTAACAAAAGTGTCACCTATACTTAATGATGATGCCCCAGCCTGACAAATGTTAATTACTTTATAGACAGTTGAAAACAGATAAGGCGTCATCCTAGGTAAACGAGAAAGGTTGAAACAAAACCATAGCGTGCTCATTCACAGCGTAATACAACAGAGTCACACTTTATAAACAAATAGTTAGGATGATAGCGCAGATGTGTCCTGACAGAGTCAGTTATGAGCAGGGTTGTGTTGTTTTGTGTGTTAACTAGTATATTTGAACATTTTTTTTTTACCCCAGGCCTACGCGTGTGCTCTCAGCAGGACCCATTTGAGAACACAAAGTGGAGCTGTCATGCCTTTTATTGATGCAAGCAAATGTGAAAGTTATGCAAATGAAGGCAGAGATTTGCATATCAGTAAGAACAAGGATAAGTATTTTTTGCCTTAACTTTATGCAAATGCCTTAAGAATTAAAGACCATATGGAGCTCATACATCTACATTAATGGGTGATGCAGTCCTCCTCTTTGAAAATAGGAGATTAGGCAGAACAGGACTCGCATTTCTCCACACTTCAGAATTAGCAATACTATTGTGAGAAGCTTCGTTTTATCATCTGCGGCTTGACCTGAAAGACCCCCTGAGTACCTGCACACCCACACGTACGGCACAGTGACCAATAAAACCAGGAGGAACAGTAAACCAGCGCTCATCTCCATTCTGATATCAATCGGTTCTCACAGTTACTGCCAGCTCTGTGATTTTAACAAGGGAGATGCTTTCATTTGGCTGAAGTGAGAGATGATCATAAATGTGTAGTCTTTTAGAACAAATAAGCGGTTATATTTTCTGATTAATGGAAAAATGTGAAAAAAACTATCCAAAATGGAAAAAAAAATATCTCAAGTCTTCTGAGGCCTTAATAATAGCTTTGCTGCACCAAATAAATAATAATTCATTAATTCATTTTCTTTTTAGTTTAGTCCCTTTATTAATCTGGGGTTGCCACAGCAGAATGAACTGCCAACTTATCCAGCATATGTTTTATGCAGTGAATGCCCCTCCAGCTGCAACCCATCACTGGGAAACACCCATATACTCTCTTTCACACACATACACTACGGACAATTTTAGCTTCCCAATTTACCTATAGAGCATGTCTTTGAACTTGTGGGGGAAACCGGAGCTACCAGAGATAACCCATGCCAACACGAGGAGAAGATGCAAACTCCACACAGAAATGCCAACTGATCCAGCCAAATAATAATAATAATAATAATAATAATAATAATAATAATAATAATAATACAAACATTTCTATGGTATAAAAAATATCTCAAAAACTGTTTTACTTTAAAGTACAATTAATATATTTTCAAGCACTATAAAGTTTTAATTGTAGCAGAGAAAGAAAATAAATGGTACCTAAAGCCCCTTTGTTGACAATCTTTTTATAACCTTTTATCATTACAATATTATGTTGATGATTTTTTTGCATATTGAGTTCTCAAATGCACATCATATGTGATTCAAACTGATATGAGTTTTTGTGAACCAACAATTAACGATTCACTTTAAGCAGCTGAAAAAACTGTACATGTGATCACAGTGCCACGATTTACTTTTATACAGCATGTATTTCATTAAACTGCATCATCATTTGTTACTTTGACAAACCAGATCACCAGGCTTACTGATAAGAATTGATATAAAAGAACGATTCTTTCACTGATTCAGCTCCAACTCAGTGAACTCAGTTTTTGGCTTTGGCTATTCACAAGTTTACAACTGCTCACTAAGGGGAAAGATTATCAACCAATGAATGAACATCACACAGTTATTATAAGCCTTCAGAACACATGGCAAATAGTAAATAATGATGTGTGCTATACAGATGAATGAAAGTCTAGAACAAGTTTAAGTTCAGAACAAACTGAGTGTGAATAAACGATCACAGCATTTCTTTTAATTTAGCAGAAAGTCACAGAGATATAATACAGGAAGCAATGCAATAACATTGACAAATGCAGAAGTGTGACTGTTTGCGTATGTACCTGCTGTCTACAAGGGGCAGAATCATTAACTTACAGAGGTCTGCATTTAGGGATAAAGGCATAAATGCCATGGATTTCTGCTTTAATTGACCGCTCGGTGGGCGAAATGTCAGCTTCGCCAGCTCTGCTGGGTCATACAAGGGGCTTAAGTATGTGTCCTGTGTGTGTACAGTGTGAGTGTGGGTGTGTGACAGACAGAACAAAACCTCTGAGGATGTGGAGATGGAAGAGACAATCAGAAAGGTGTGCGAGGGAGCTACACTGTAATTAGAGAGCAGGAGAGCGGCTTTCGGCACAAACATGAACAGAGTCTGGGGAACAGAGACAGGTACAAACAGGCTGAGCATATGAGAGAGAGAGAGAGAGAGAGAGAGAGAGAGAGAGAGAGAGAGAGAGAGAGAGAGAGAGAGAGAGAGAGATTCACTAAATTATTTAGTGCAATGTTAAACCATTAATTTCACTCAAAAATGTATTTATTTTCGTGTTACATTTATGTATTAAGTTCATAGTACTGAATAGAAACAAGTCACGTGACCTCAAAATATTATCATATTAGGGTGTACTTAAACTGAGTTAAAGTAGATGTCTAGTTCCCAGCATGCTTTGTATGAGACCGTATAAGGAAATAAGTGTTGAAAATAAGTTTGTTTATTGTACAAAAACAGCAAGTTAAAGAGTTTAACAAGTTTAACATAGTGAGCAATGAACTTTAATTACGATATGTAATTGGTGTGTGTGTGTGTGTGTCTGTGTGTGTGTGTGTGTGCGCGTGCGTGTGTGTGTGTGTGTGTGTGTGTGTGTGTGTGTGTATGCGCGTGTGCGTGCGTGCGTGCGTGTGTGTTTGTAAGTGAGTGAGTTAGTTTACTGGATATTTCAATTAAATTATAATCAACATTGTGATGAATACACTGTAAAAATGCAAGGTTCAACACAGTTCATTCATATAGTCCCAACACAAATCCAATAAGTTAATGTAACTAATTTAAGTAGATTGAACATAAAATCTCCAGAATTGTGTTGTTTCAGATCATTTTAAATAAGTAAACTGAACAAGAAGCAAATGAATTCTTTTGAGTGTAGAGACACTTGTGTGCCCCAAAGTCATCACAAACATAAAGTAAATACATTTCCACAAAGATTTTAAAGTAAAAAAAGGACATTATGTTAATTAATTACTCACCCTCATTTTATTTCAATCCCCTGAGACTTTTGTTAGTGTTTAAAACACAAATTAAGATATTCTGAATGAAATCTGAGAGCTCCTTCATTCTTCATAGACAGCAAAGTTCCTGTCAAAACAGACCATTGGTCTGTAGTGGTTCAATCAGAATATTATAACCCTACAAAAATACTTTTGTGTACAATTACAAAACAATAATGACTTTATTCAATAGCTTCTTCTCCTCAGTGTCAGTATATTGTGTTAATGAGCACTGTGCATTGATGTAAACCTATCCTGATGTGCACACTATACTGACACTGAGAAAAAAACTGTTGAATAAAGTCATTATTGTTTTGTTTTTCTCAGGTGCACACAAAAATATTATCATGGTGACATAATATTCTGATTGAGCCACTGAATATGGTATATTTTGAGGGTGCTTTTTGGCCCCTTTCTGGACCTTTTGGAACCTCACTGTCTATAGTGATGAGGAAGCTCTCGAATTTCACTTAAAATATCTTCATTTGTGTTCCGAAGATAAATTAAGGTGGGTTTTGGTAATTAATAATAATAATAATAATAATAATAATAATAATAATAATAATAATAATAATAAAGGAGTAATTAATACAAAAAATATTTACAGGTAAACTAACGCATAAGTAATCTGAACTTTTTAGATTTTACAGTACTTCATTTCAGAGCAAGCACCTACTGTATGTCACACACTTCTTTTGACACACACATCATACTAACTCCTCTCTCAGCTGGTTTCATTGACCTCAGAGGCTCATCCTGTCTGTTTGAGATGTCCATGCCCTCTGCACATGACCCTACATCTTCTATAATGTGTCATGTGGATTTTCTTTCAAATACTACTGTCCCTCTGCTTGGGTTAAGTACCCTTTGCTGGAAGATGCATATTGATGTATTGAGTCGTTAAGCTCCACCATCATTGTGGGGCTCAAGGGCTAGAAGATCATAGAATGAGATTGATTTGCAACCCTCTCATTTCCTTGAATGTTAACTTAAGTAGCATCACTGGCACAGAAACTAACTGACACTAACAGCAAAAAAGAAAAGAAGAAATGACAGCTTTGGTTAAAATGCAAGTCACAAGAGTGCATGACATGTATGAATAAATAAGTAAGTAAATTCATTCATTCATTTTCCTTCGGCTTAGTTCCTTCTTTATCAGGGGTCGCCATAGTGGAATGAACTACCAATTATTACCCAGTACTGGGAAACACCCATACACACTCATACACTACGGCCAATTTAGTTTATTCAATTCTCCTATAGCGCACTACTCGAACCAGCAACCTTTTTGCTGTGAGGTGACAGTGGTAACCACTGAGCCACCGTGTCACATAAGTAAGTAAAATAAATAAATAAATAAATAGTCATACCTGCTATAGACGTTGTGCAAAAGTGCAAAAAAACATTAAAAATTAATTAAAAAAATAATAACATTAAAAATTTACATGAACAATTAACATTTGATATAATCCAATCAGTAAATCCTGATTGTATCATAATTTTAAGATTTCTATTTTAAAGTACTTTGTGGCAAGATACTGAGTAAATACTGAAAATAAACATTTTACATTGAATCGGTTTTATTATAACTATAAAAAATTACTTTCAAACTTTCTAAAGATATATTTATAACCACAACAACAAAAAATCCCAGGAAATGCAATCATAACAAAAGCTATAGTGTGTTGTCATGCAGTTGTGAGCATTGTCTCCAAGCTCATATGGAGGGCCAGAACCAGTGGCACCTTGGATTAAAATACAAGCAATAATAGTGTGCATATTTTTAATTTCATAATGCAACCTGATCTCTATTGGCAGCTTGTAGGCTGAGCCTGCTTGCGTCGGGCAGTCAGGATCCCCATTTATCTAACGTGGGCTGCCAGTAAACCCAGCCAAATGCAGCTATCGCTCATTACCAAGCCATATCCAGGAATGGATCCTGCAAACTCCTACTCCATTCGAGAGCAGTGACAGCCCCGAACAACAGCGGTGACAGGCCTGCGCTGTGACAGTTTCTGCAGAAAGGTCACATTCAGCCCGGAGACAGCAGAACAGACGCCATTGCATGAGGTGTTTAGCTTGGGAGAGAACTTGAGGAAGTAGAGCTCATTTAGGCTTTTATATCATTTCTACCCCAAAACAGGTAAACAGCATATAGTGGTACAGTAGGTAGACTATGTTGATGCAGAGCAACAGAAATAAAGTAAAGTTTGCTAAGCTACAAGCTAAAACTGAATTTCTCTGGAGCCTCTAACCCACCACACAATCTGAAAGCCTGTAAAGTAAAGAATGGTGTCAACTGTCAACTTGCTGAACTCTAAACTGAGGTGCTAACCTCTTCACAAAGAAAAACACTCTAGACTTTACACAACTTAGCTTTTCCCCTCAACACTGACTGTACACTAGTGCCAAACTGCATCTTCCATGAAGCATAAAATGTTTGTTGCGCACTAAATCAGCATATTTCAATGCCTTCTGAAGGATTGTGTGACACTGAAGACAAGGGGTGTGCTGCATTTATTCATGATGATATGGCAATTGTTGTTTCTATCTATGTGCGAACTAAAATTATTTGTATTGCTCAATACAATCAAGCATCGTGTTAGTTCAGGCAGGACGTGTACAAATCTGGCTCTGACATCAATCAGAGAGGTCTATTTACATACATAACCTCAGTCTCTCCTAAATGCTTGGCTGAACTGTGCCTATCTCATATATAGCACAATATCTGCTCAAGGTATTTAGCACAAGTACATTGTAATTAACTTAAAAGTCTATGGCATTTACATAAATTTATAATAACTGTAATTGTTTACGCATGAATTCTGAGTTTGTTCTGTTCTATTACCCATATGGAGGTTTGACTTGCTGCAGCTCTAATCGCTCTTTCCATGGGTTATGCCCAGAACAGATAGCACCAACAACTATGCATATTGAGTGAATGAGTTAGATGTTCTGGATCTGTCTTTAGGTGATTCATTGTGTAAATGATTAATTCAAGAATATGCCCAATTGTTAATTTCTCGATGAACCAACCATTTTGAATGAATCATTCGACTGAATTAATTCCAATGCGGTTCTTATCTGAATGAATGATTCATTGCTTTGTTAATCCTAAATTGACATTTGAATCTGTGGCAGAAGAAAGTTGTTCCTTTTTTGTTTGCACACTTGTTCCATTCATATTGCTCTATATGACATATGACACTCAGCCTGCTGCTATATGCTGAATCACAGCCGTATCGAGCCATATCACACAGCTACTTGTGGGATATTGCAGATATCTGTGTGCTTGCATTCTGTATAATGATATTAATGTAATCTATCTGCTATATATCACTAAAAGCTACATTACAGAAATAAATTAGTCAACATTAACAGTCAATAAAGTTTCACCTTGCCTTCAGGCACAAGCATCAAAAATAAAGTGAATGGAAGTGCCAGGTAAAAACCTCTTACTGGCAATCGACTGCACAAATGGAGAAATTCAAGCAGATCTGAATGTAAAATCTGTCAAAACAACATCATCTCCATTACAAACTGTTATGATTTTCTCTCTCTCCCTCTCTCTCTCACACACACACGCACACAGGATTTGTTCCCCCACATTCTTTGAAGCAGTGTGTCTCAGGAGCTCAGGGGGCGCTTCAGGTTTGCTGTGGACCTATCAGTGCCAGACAAGGCGTTAGGATTACAAACACACACACAAGATTAAACCAGCGCCTCTGCCTGCTGGGATTTCAACCAATTATCAGCTGCTGTCTCACGGGATCTCGTGCGAGACCAGAGACCGGACCGAGGATGAAGTCAACCCTGCTGGTTCCCATGTCCATCTCATGTCCACCGTCCTGTCACATAGAGATAAACACGGCACGCCTGGAAAAGCTCAGTGTATCACACAAAATCTAATCTCACAATTTAGCTGCAGGAAGCCTGCTGCTTGAGCGCTTGTTGTGCTTGAGTGTTGTGTCTTTTGTTTCAGCGGCGAGCGACATAAATGGGATTTGGAGGGTAAGAGAGACTACTTTTAGGCGGCCGCACAAAAGAAGAGCTCTTTGTTTCCAAGTGCAACTGTGGTAAATTGAAGGACCCTTGTGAGAGCCAGAGAAAGTGAGACGAACGGAGTGTAATGAGAGCACTCAAACACCATATGCTGCTCTCCTGCTCCCAAGGTTGCTTTTTATTTTGCTCCTGCTTTTGTGCAAGTCTTTGGAAAAGGCAAGCCAAAGTGACCTCAGGAAGTGCACCGTCCCCTCGCTCCACTGTCCCGTAGCGGTTTGGGCCACCGAAAGACCTCTAGCACGACCTGGAAAACCCTGAAGACTAAATGCCACACAAAACACCGGCAAAGCCCACAAGCTCAATGCCTAAGGTCTCGTTTGTACCTCAAGGTCTGTTAACTGAGCCCACCGGGGTTTTGTGAAGCGGTGAGAGGTGGCGAGGGGAATATGTGTAGGTCAACGCAGGTAACTGACCACAATACAATTTTCACACCGTCAACACCTTTGTTGCAATGTAGAAGTTCAACATAGAGGTGTGAAATTGGCGTCGAGGGAGGCTTGAGCCAATGGCGCTGGGTGTCCAAACACCTCATGGTGGTCAAACTTTAAAGGCGAGTTGTGAAGGACACACATGGACCTACCAACATAATCCCATGGGAAAATGTAACTATTTTAAGAGGTGACAATTTCATATGAATGTGTACGTTGCAGGTGGAAAAAATATGTAATGATTTTTGAAGGTAATTATTTGACACTGAAAATTCAGAATTGCCATCACAAGAATAGTTACTATGTAAAATATAATAAAATCAAAAGAGTTATTCATTCATTCATTCATTTTCATTTCGGCTTTGTCCCTTTATTAATCTGGGGTCGCCACAGCGGAATGAACCGCCAACTTTTCCAGCATATGTTTTACACAGCGGATGCCCTTCCAGCTGCAACCCATCTCTGGGAAACATCCATACACACCTATTCACACTCATACACTACGGACAATTTAGTCTACCCAATTCACCTGTACCGCATGTCTTTGGACTTGTGGGGGAAACCGGAGCACCCGGAGGAAACCCACGCCAACACAGGGAGAACATGCAAACTCCACACAGAAACGCCAACTGACCCAGCCGAGGCTCGATATAGGATATTGATATAGGATATTGGTTTCCCCCGAGTGCTCCCATTTCCCCCACAAGTCCAAAGACATGCGCTACAGGTGAATTGGGTAAGCTAAATTGTCTGTAGTGTATGTGTGTGAATGAGAGTGTATGGGTGTTTCCCAGTGATGGGTTGCAGCTGGAAGGGCATCCGCTGCGTAAAACATATGCTGGATAAGTTGCCGGTTCATTCTGCTGTGGCGACCCCTGATTAATAAGGGGGCTAAGCCGGAAAGAAAATGAATGAATGAAAGTATATCATTAATGTGCACAGTTTTAAATAGTCTTGGAATGTACATTAAGTAATGTAAATTTACTTTTGGGGTGGTGAACTTAACCCATTCTAAATACATACACAAATGAGACTGCACAATTCATGCGAATTAGCTAATTTAAGAAGAACTTAAAAAGGTTACAAAGTGCCATAAAAATGTGGATTGGATACTTACTAGTAGTGGACACATTCATTAAAACGTGCATGTGTGTGTGTGTGTGTGTGTGTGTGTGTGTGTGTGTGTGTGTGTGT
>CAIGQW010000302.1:10336245-10373257 GCA_903798125.1 Danio choprae | reverse complement strand
ACCTTGAACGGACTAAAACACACAAGCATCATATAACACAATCAAAAAAAAAAAGCATTGAAAGCGATGCCTGGTGTGCCAGCGCGCTAGGGATTTTGCTCAACTGTCTTTTACGCATTCTCTTTCAGTCAGAGCAGTATTTTTTGGCTTGTTTTTTATTTTATTTTATTATTTATTTAATGATTGAGTAATGAAGGACTCATGAATAATGTTCTCCGTGAACATTCACATCATTTGAAATGTATGGACGGCGGTCTGACATCCAGCCAATCTGGAAAGCAGACAGGAAAGGTGATTGAAATTCATTGCTTTTGTATGTGTGTAATTTGTTACCAGATCAGATCTCGCATGGCAATTCTAACACAAACTGGGCTGCTTCTTTTTTTTCAAACCCCCAATTAAATAAAGGCACAGTAAGAAGCTATTGCTGTTTGGTAGACTGGATTGGAGGTGGGTCTGTCTGCAGTCATTGGGGGGAAAAGGAAAGTATTGCTTTGTTTGATGGCAGTTTAAGAGAGTAACAAAAAGAAACAAATTACAAATTGTTATTCTACCTTGTGCAGAGAAATTTCAATGGCTTTCTGGTAAATGCCGCACCATTAAATAAGCTCTAACAGTCTCTGTGTGACCATTTGTAGCTTGCACACTTAGACGATGATGTGCTTTAAGCCCATACCCAGCTGTTATACATTATGTCTGTGCCCAGATTCAGAAAATACATTTTTGGAAACATACTTGCATATTGCATTCGGGGGACACATAAAGAGACTATTCAAATGACTATAAACAGTCCTCTAGACTGTAAATAAACTGCTTCACACAAAAAATAATGTGTCAATCTTTTAAATCATATTCAGGAAAGTTTGTGCATATCAAACATATAATAAAACAAAATTACAATGTGTTTCTTTTTTTATAAGATTCATTTAGATTCATTCAACACATTTAAACTGATTAATGAATTTGTGATCTGAAATGTTCTGCAGACCAACCATTCCAGTTACCAACCATTACCATAGTTTAGCAATTTGATAGTCTGATTAACTAGTATGACAAAATGTACATTAAAACCTTACATGTGTACATTAGGAAACATAAATTAATTAAAATAAAACATTTTCAAAAGTTTAAAGCCAAACATGTGGCACAATCTTAAGCGACTGAAAGAACTTTACATAAGAAACAATAACAACATTAAAAGAGATATCATCAGAGCCTAGCTCTGATCCATATGTGAAAATGACTACATTTCAATGCATTATTTTATATTCTCAAGGCAAACAGTAACCTAATTAGGATTTATATGTGCTTAAAGCAGGTAAGTGACACTATTAGGCCGAGTTTGTCTTTTGTGTTGGGTCGAGCAGCGGGGTCTGAGCCCCAGTGGACCCCTCTATGATTACAGCAGTAATTGTAGACATCCCACTGTAAGGTGGTAATTAAAGCAGATGAGGAGATTTTCACATTAAGGCAATCTGAAATTGCTGACGGGTCACTGGGCTGACACAGCACGAGGGGCAATCCTTTATCCTTTATCTCAGCGCTGCACACAGCCAAAACGCAAGGCAGGGTTCGGTTCAAATAAACCAGTCTGTAATTATGTCCATCTGGGAAGGGTGCGATTGGGATATTAAAAGTAAGTGAAGTGTGATTTTAGGCTATATCAAAGGGCAGGTCCCCCTATAGCTCTCTCTAACATTATGAACACCTGAGCGGTTGGAGATTTTCTTTATGGATTTGGTTTGGGTGCTCGAAACTGCACCTGCTCTGACAAAGCCTCATGAGACAATCAAATCTCAGGAGCTGATTGCTTTTACTCTCTAATGCTAACACGATCAAAAATAAAGCATGAAATGAAGTGTAAGCAGGCAAATGTCTGAGATTGGAATTAAAAAAGGAGCATTAACCTTTGTGTTAAAAAAACAACATAGTGATAGTTATGATACATTTATGATAGTTAACTTAAAATGATACCAAAACAAGAACTTCTGCAACCTGAAATGAAATAAATAAACTATATTTTATTTATTATAAAATAATTACTTCAGAATAAATTTGATTATGTTTTAAATTATTTAAAACTTCTTGCTGGTAAATGGGTAAAACCGAGTTGTTTGAAGTACAATGGCAAAGTATAAAATTTAATTAAAAGTTAAAAATGATGATTATTAATAATAAATCTGAAACAAAATCAAATCTAATACCATGTACACTTTTAATGTTTTGATGCTTGAATTTTTTTTCTTTCTTTTCTTTTTTGTTTGATGCAAATAAATAAAACAAATAAATAAATACATTAATAAAAATATTATTATTTTGTTTTATTAAAGACATAAAAAAATAATTCATAGTGATCCTAAATAACACTGCTGCATATAGATATACTGTACTACATTATAGTTCTGTATTCTGTATACATACTTATTTTTCATGAACAACAACACATAACGTTGTATAAATACAATTTTTAGTAAAACAAAATATCTCAGCAAAGCACAAAACTGCCGTATGCCTGTCATGTCTGAGGCCATAGACAAAGATACTGCCACTGATCTGAAAGCCAAAACTGAAAGGTGCAATCAATCAAACAAGAGTTAATGTCCTTCCCATGTCTTTTAAAACAAAAACCGAATGTTGTTGCCGCCTGAAAAATCACCACTGAAAAGACTACATGCTGCTTAATTAAGTAATAGAAAATGAGGTGCACAGAAACCCATAATACAGTAGCCGTGCTTTCAAGCACAAGCAATATTGCAGTCAGTCCAATATTGAGTGCTTCAGCAGTTTAAAGAGCCTGAGGATCAGTTTTTCTTGCCCTAACAGAAAAACACCCCTCTTGCTATACAAAAGTGGTCATTTGGCTGACATTAATTAGTATTTTATTTATCACACATTGCAGTCGAAGAATGTGTTAAAAGCATCTCAACAATAATGCAGTCAAATGGATTGAACATCAAACTACATGATTCACACTCATGCATAAATAGCCATAAACCTCATACTTCGAATGCTACTGCATGGTGAACACTAAAATGAATAAATCTTCTGTGTATCACTGTGGGGTAAAACAACATCAATGAAAGCAATTTTTGTATAATTACATCAAGCGCTGGTGACAAATGCTGCTTAATTCTAATTGGGCTTAAAACCCGTTGCATAAAATAACCGGCAATTATCTATTTAACAGCTCAGACAGCCGAGTTACCACTAGAATTCGTTTAACCTATATCCACAATATATCCCCACACATAATTCATTTTATTGGACGGACCCCTAAAATGTGCATGTTATTAGCTTATAGTAGTAATATATGCATCCTTAGGCACTACTGTATTAATATTTTAAGGTAAATATGGTATAAAGATGTCTCTTTTATGGTCCTGCCCCAGTGACAAGTAGCTGTACCCCTAAAGGTACAATCTTTGCCTATTTTATTTTTTCTGAGAGTATCTGTGCAGAGGCTACAAAATATGATGTGCCAAAGAAGGTGGAATAATTTTTAACCATTTCCTAACCAGAGTATTATTTTTAAGTTGCCAGCCAGAGTTTTTGATCATATTCACATTTTTTCCCTGGCCCCTATCAAAGATACATGAATATACCAATGTGAATATGTAAACAGTGAATATAATCAAAAGACAGAACAGAGCCTCTGTTTAAATATACATTGTATTCTTGCTCCATTCATTTTTTTAAATCAACGCTTGGAATGTGGGTAAGTTTCTTGCATAATAAAGAACAAAAAGCAGTGAAAAATCACAGCTGAGAAAATGAGGAGTAAAACATGAGTTATCGAAGATCATGTGCAATACATCTGATGTTTGTACAGCTTTATACATTGTTGGTGTTGAAATTTTCTTAATAACTTTACAATGCATTGAGTAATATGCTGTGGGGTGCAGGGTGATCAGATTGCCATAGAACTTCCGTTCACTCTTCACAGTTATTTTTAGATCTGGAAGTATTATTTCAGAATATCTCTAACAGCACCCCTCTGCATAACAGTGAAAACACAGATTGTCTAGAGTAACTTGTCAATAGTTAGGAAGCGTTGTGTCATAAATGACAGAAAACGCAGAGGAAAGAGACACTAGTGCTTCAGACTGTCATAAAGATGCTGAATGTTTGCCAAGGCTGTGGATTAAGAGTAATAATGTGGTAAATAATGTTTCTTTGTAAGAACTTTGCAAGACCTCAATGTATCATTTTGACTTTCAAAGTGCCAGTAGCCACTGACATGCATTTTATGCATCATCAATCGCCTTTAACGTTATACTGATGAAAAAGTCACCTACAGTGACTTTTACAGACTGTATACATCCTGGATGGTCTGAAGGTGGGCAAATTATCAGCAAAATTGTAAATGGTATCCTCAATTTTCAGTTCTGAAAGGCACACAACCCCAACATTTATACATATTTACCCTTGATGTACTTCCAAAACCAGAATACGGAAATACATGTAAAGACTTGTAATGTTTACATGCGCACAGGCACACATGAACACCGCTCATGACCCTGAATTCAGTGCATTATTAATACATCCCTGCTGGCACTTTTTTCAATGACTCTTATTCTGATTGCTTCCTTCCTCTCTCTCTTTCTCTCTCTCTATCTCTATGTCCTTTCTAGGAGTGCACAGAGCCTATGGCTACATGCATGTCTATTAAGAAGTACATAAACACTGATGTGCATGTTGATCTTTTGTGTCACTTTCTCTTACTCTGTCGGCCTGTGATTCAGACCATTAAAACAGTTATTTACACCACAGTTGTTATGTCTATAGATGCAATACGCATTAGTCAAATACTGTTATTACAGTACATCAAAGTCTAGTCAGTTACAAATGCAACAAGTGTCCTAATAGGCATTAGGAGGAGGATGACATTACATGCACACGTATAATGTGTTTTTTGCAATATTGCAATTTAACTTCACATCATATGAACACAATTCTTCAAATCAAACTAATGTAATGAAGTACATAATTAACCCAATAACATTGTGGTTACCACGCACCACAAAGCTGATTTTAAACCCAATAAATATGTGTAAACAGAGAAAACGTACAGCTTCAGCTTACAGCTTCAACTATGTGACATTATTTCGAAGTTTTACCTCCACTCTGAATATATATATATCTTCACCCAGAGACACAAAGAAATTGAAAAAAGGTTATTTGCCATGATGAAAAATAACCTTTCATTTCTTGAGTAAAAATGTGTGAAACAGTCGCCAGTAGCACACTGAGTATGCAAATATTCATTCATTCATTCATTCATTTTCATTTCGGCTTAGTCCCTTTATTAATCTGGGGTCGCCACAGCGGAATGAACCGCCAACTTATCCAGCATATGTTTTACGCAGCGGATGCCCTTCCAGCTTTAACCCATCACTGGGAAACATCCACACACACTCATTCACACACATACACTAGGGACAATTTAGCTTACCCAATTCACCTATACCGCATGTCTTTGGAATTGTGGGGGAAACCGGAGCACCCGGAGGAAACCCACGCCAACACAGGGAGAACATGCAAACTCCACACAGAAATGCCAACTGACCCAGGCGAGGTTAGAACCAGCGACTTTCTTGCTGTGAGGTGATCGTGCTACCCACTGCGCCACTGTGAGGCCCAGTATGCAAATAATGGCAGTAAAATAATCACACTTACAGCAAACAATCAGAAAAAAAAACTACCATGTGTGATGCAAAATATTGTGCTGTGATTAAGTCCATACTCTGCTTATTGAAAGTTAGTGCATTTTTGGTGTACATGTAAGCATAGTCAAAGTTGTAATTGTTAACTAAACTTAAACTAATCAGGAATGTTTACCTTGAATAAGAACAACCAAGTACATTTAAATCTTACCACATAATTATAATTATCTCCTCCTGTTGGTTTTGTGGGCTAAGAACATGTATCTATAAATCTTGTATTGAAATTCACAAATTAACTTTGATATTAGTCAACAAGATTTGTTCACTAATATGATATGTTACACCAACTTAAAGTCTGCATTTTACAGTATATTCAATTGTGAATTAATCCTTTACTCTTACCTCATTAGCATCTCATTTTAGATTTCCCAAAATAAATTTGCTACCAAACTTAAACAGGAGTTCACATTACAGCAGCTTAAACACAGTATAATGAACCATTCATTTAAGACTAAAAATGGAATCAGGTTAGAGATTTTGCAGTTTCACTCAGCAGGTCTCAAAACCATGAACACACGATGGGAATGTACACATGAAAGTGCCCTTCCCTATTCCCTGTGCTGTGAAATGTTAAAATCAACAAGGATGCCAACAGAGTTAACACTTCCAAAAGCTCAACATTGTTTTAACAACATTGCTCAACAAGATTAATAGTTTTTGTCCCTGAGCATCTTCCAAAGCTATGATCTGTTTTTGGCACTCCACACAAATTGTTGTCATTATTGGAGCATCACAAATCAGATATTTTAAATGAGTAAAAGAGTAAGCTTTATAATGAGCATCAAGTTGTGTTATGTGCCCTAGTTCTCAAACTTGACGCATTCACACTTTTATACCCGTTGAGTTCATGTTGCATATGAAAACCAGCAAAGTTATGCACAGATGATTTTTCTCTTTCGTCTTTTTTAACAAAAGGTCTCATTTGCGAAATTATCTGCAGTGTAAAATGTGATTACTGAAATATGATGTTATTGTATTTTTTAGTCTTTCTACTTCAAAATTTAAAAGGTTTAATTCAAAGTATTATTTGCAATCCTTGCAATACTCATCTACAGAACAATTGATTTGTGTTGGGACAACATGAAGGAATTAAGTTAGCTGTAATGAAGTTCACGGCCACCTGGCCGCCGGTAAGAAGGAGGCGGAGAACCGACACATCTTAAAAAAAGATATTTATTAATAAAAGGGACGGCAGCTCCTTACAGAGACTGCCGTCTAAACCAGAACATAACTGTCCAGGCCTGGACCTCTCTCAGCTTCCTCTGCCATCGTTCCTCCTCTTATAGTCCAGAGCTCCTTCCGTGGGATTCGAGTTCCGTTCCTACGGCTCTCGGCCCCGCCCCCTCACCACATTAGCTTATTAGTTTACAAATTTAAGTGGCTTGAACATAAAACAATTAAAGGGGTGGTCCACTACGATATTATATTTAAAATTTTAGTTGATGTGTAATGTAGCTGTGTGAACATAAACAACATCTCTGAATGTAATATGCTCAAAGTTCAATGCAAAGGGAGACATTGGCTGTTACAGAGTTAGCTTAGCAAAGCCTACAGCGAACGAAGTTTGGAGACTACAAAAAAATACATCCGGGCTAGTGAGATTACAAGGACTTCCAGTTACGCGTATTCACCACATGCACACACCCCGCAAAGTGAAGAGGCGTGGCCAGAGGTACTGTAATGTAAAGAGAGAGCTAAAATGTCGTCCAAATGCTGCTATTTCCACTGAGTGTGTTCTGTTTCTGTATTTGGGCTTACAAAAGACACGACACAAAGACAGAAGTGCTTACAGTTTAATTTTAAAATATATAGCTAGCATTTGACAAAATGACAGCTTCCAGAATCTCGCCCAGTTCAGTGCTGGATACGGTTAAAACACCTCCAACCGACGAAGCTGTGGATTGTGAGCCACAACCTGTAAGTATTTTTATTTGTTAAAATTTGTTAAAATCTATTACATGCACAGTTTCACACATGCCTATTACGAATATATGTGAAAGACACTTGTCAGATTTAATTTTGAGAGCAGGCTTGAGGTTCAACTGTGTGCTCTTCCTTTTCTGTCTGATTCAGGCAAACTGATATGGCTGTTTACACAGCGCAAAAGCGAATGTTTGTAGGGGTGGGAAATGGTGACGTGCAGCCAATCGGCGAATCACAGCACATTATGTTAGCTGACCAATCAGAGCCTCTTGAGGGTGGGCCTTTCAGAGAAACTAGGAAAAATTAAAAAATGTTTTCATGTTAGCTGAGTAGCTGTATATAATCAAAGTAAGATATATAAAAAAAATATTTTTTTTAATCATGGGTTAGGGTTAGAAAATTGTTTATATGCCTTTTTTTGTGTTAACAGACCATATTATATGTTTCTCATATAAAGCTGTCTTATAGATTTTGTGTATGTTCACACTTGGCAGGTTCGGTTAAATTAAAATGAACTCTGGTGCATTTGTACTGTTTTTGTGGTTCACCTGAATGAGCGTGAAGGCTGCCACTCGAACAAATTGCCTTGGACAGATCTTTTTTGAGAATTAAAATGTATATGCATAAAGACAGAAAGTAGTTTTATCAAACTAGAGATGTAAGTTATAGCCTTGAAAGAGCATCTAAAAAAGTTATCTTTTGTGAATGTGTTGAGACTTCCAACTGATGTGGCACTATGGGTAAATGAATAACTAATGCCAGTAAACAGTCTAACTATTTGTGCAACAAACTACTGTGTTTATGACAAAACATTCAAATTAAAATAACAGAAAATACCAATTTGCAACATCAAGCAGCAAAACCGGCTGTTTTGTACAGCTAAAAATCAATGAAAGTTATATGAGACCGAAGTTTTAACACAATGGCTGCACTGGCTCTGGAGTGAAAAATATGATGGATGCATCATCTTTTGCATGCTAAATAAAACATTTAAACAATAAAATAGTTTAATGATCATCCATCACCAAAAAGGTATATCTGTAATGGTAATGAATGTGCTGGCAGCCATGTAAAGTTCCTCTTTGAATAAAGCTGCACTTGGAACAAACTACAATATCAGGGTAAACCACAGAGCAGGCAGCTAAAAATCATATATGGTAAATCAGCCCAAAAACCACAATACAAACAGGGCAGGAAGAACAAGACCATATTTAGAATTGCACAGTTTACCGATAAACAAGACTATGCAATAAGAGAGAGACTTAGAGAAGGGTTTATATAGTCAGAGTAATCAGTGAGAATGATCTTCAGCTGTGTGTGTGCATCAGTCCAGATTGTTCACAGCTGTAGCGGGTGTTGATTGGTGCAAAGCATCATGGTAGTTGTAGTAGGGTGTGGGTAGGGCCATATAATAGGGTCCTAGAAATGCATTCCTGAAAATGCAGCCTCTCTGGTTGTGCAGGAACATACTACTGCATTCACATTTCACCATACTAAAATGATCAAATTATAAGAGACTCTAATTATAGAGCTCATCAGCTACTGTATGTCTTTTGTTTTTGTAATTTACACCTGTTTGTCATCAACTTTAGAACTTCGGGGATCAACTTCAGTGTTTGACTGTAATGCAAACGAACTGCAATATCCTGTCACCCAAGGTAGAAATCCTGTTTTCACAAATTTCCATAACTGTTAATTAGCAGATAACAGAAAATGTAAGGTTGTCTGACTTATTAGCACTTTATTTTACAATATCACAGATATGATCCATAAAGATTGTGTACAAATTTTTTTAATGTACTAAATCATAATTACGAAATCAGGGAAGTAGAAAAGTAAAAGTAAAGGTATCATAAAATGAGTGGCCACATAGAAACATGAATGCGAGCATAATGTGATGCTCTTACTAATAATCACATCTGATCTGGCAAATCAAATGAGCCTCCAAAACTGCACTGTCCTGTAAATGAATGGCCAAAATGCATTAAGTGCATAAAAACCGTGTAAATGTCTCTAAATAATTTTGTCAAAAACATATTCAAACTCTTAACCAGGTGACCCTCCAAAACCTACAGTAGAAGAGAAATGCCAGCAAACGCTCCCTCAGACCAAAATAGGCAGACTTTCCTATGTGAATTATTCTTTAATAATTTGTGATCACTCATATGGTCTAAAAGCTGCGATGAAGAATTCTCCCTCATTTGGTCTCCTGAAGATGGCCTCAAAGATTTATTAAAACATGCTATATAAAGGGTGGGAGTAAAAATAACTGACACTGATATAATTTCTCACCTAGACTGGCTGCAGACCACCTCAGGGATCAACCAGTGTTGAGAAAAAGAGAGAGCATGTATGTGTTTGGTGGTCTTCATGTTACAGGGGGTAGGAATTATTTAATTATATGTTGAATTGACCCTGAGTAAATCCCAAATTCAAGTGCTGTGGCACTTTCACACAAGGTATTTTTACACAAAAATGTCATCATGTTGCATTTAATATTCAGCTCTGGGGATGGGGGTGGGGGGAAATCACATGAAAATGTTTAGTTTCACTATGTACTGGATTTACCATAGTAAAGTGGTAATATTTGAATGTTAATATGTCATTTGGGGGCCTCACGGTGGCGCAGTGGGTAGCACGATCGCCTCACAACAAGAAGGTCGCTGGTTCGAGCCCCAGCTGGGTCAGTTGGCATTTCTGTGTGGAGTTTGCATGTTCTCCCCGTGTTGGCATGGGTTTCCTCCGGGTGCTCCGGTTTCTCCCACAAGTCCAAAGACATGCGGTACAGGTGAATTGGGTAAGCTAAATTGTCCGTAGTGTATGTGTGTGAATGAGTGTGTATGAATGTTTCCCAGTGATGGGTTGCAGCTGGAAGGGCATCCACTGCGTAAAAACATATGCTGGATAAGTTGGCAGTTCATTCCGCTGTGGCGACCCCAGATTAATAAAGGGACTAAGCCGAAATGAAAATGAATGAATGAATGAATATGTCATTTGAAGCATCCATCCATCTATCTTCATCCACTCATTTAGTAAAAAGATAATTGCTCTAATTAACAAATAATTATTTTTTTTGCCTGAAAATCAGACTTCTTCAACCAAATGTGGCTTTTATAATCCTTATTGAAGTTAAAACATTGGTATTGTCTTGTATAACAATAAACACGTCTAGAAACACAACACTTTTTTGCAATTTTGACCAATTGTCATTTTATGCTCTAAATGAAAGATCTTTACATTTAAATTCATAATTAATGTAGGCAATAGTTTGCACAACAAAATAAAAAATGTGTTTTACTCAAACACATAAATTTTAAGTCCAGCAAAGCTCCAAGTTGAAAACTTCCAAGTTGTCTTTTAATTGTTTCCATAGCTGCATACTTTAAAATAACATGTTTTAAACAACTACATGACATGTTAATGAACATCAAATTAAACATTACCATTTTGCCTAATTGTATTACATATTTGCCTCAAACATCTGTAGATGTACAGGCTGCCATTCAGTCAAGAATAAACATTGACATTTAGAGCTCATTTGCAAAAATACCAAACACGAACCAATAACTCCTTTTAATTCCGAAAAATAAACAAGGGTTAATAAATGATTGTGGCAGGAGAGGGGCCAGGCTGTTGTGGATTAGTCAACCAAATGAAGTGGCATTATAGGGAAATAGTAAAACAACACAAAGGACTGATATATAGGCAAAATTCCCTTATGCTTTTATGATATCCATATTACCATAGCAACACCATGAAGTCTGGACTTGAAGCTATTTGCCCTTTTGTTTTGTTTTGTTTTGTTCTATTTCTACTTTATTCATTTGAATAAAGTTGCTGACCCTGACTCTTTTCACACCGCTCCAATAAATCTTCAGCGCAAGAATCTTTACAGATAAAGAAATGTAATCATAAACAAGTTCCACTCATTCTTTTCATTAAGCATCTCAGCAAAACCCTTATTAGAGGTTTTGCCTCATTTTACATGAAAAACATCATACAATAAATAAAAAAAGCCATAAATCTCAGCAGTCCATGTAAAGGAAGAAGTATAAGGGTCCAGATGAGTAAATCTAAAATAAAGTTTAGTATAAGTATGTTAGTTTTAAGGATATCTAGAAGTGCCCTTAGTGCCCCAAAACAGTGAAAAAATGTGCATGGTGGCACAGTGGTTAGCACTGTCGCCACACAGCAAGAAGGTCGCTGGTTTGAGTCCCGGTCGCTGGTTTGAGTTTGCATGTTCTACCCATGTTGGCGTGGGTTTCCTCCGGGTGCTCCGGATTCCCCCACAGTCCAAAGACATGCGCTATAGGTGAATTGGATAAACTAAATTGGCTGTAGTGTATGTGTGTGAATGAGTGTGTATGGATGTTTCCCAATACTGGGTTGCAGTGCTGGGTGTAAAACATATGCTGGATAAGTTGGTGGTTTATTCCGCTGTGGCGACTCCTGATGAATAAAGGGACTAAGTCGAAGGAAAATGAATGAATGAATGAATGAAGATATAAACATCCAAAGCTTGCAGTTTGTCACTTCAGCCTAGATAGATCAACAATTACCACATACTTCTGACCAATCAAATGCCCCACCTATCTGACATGTCCCACCTCATTCAAGACGCTTCTCATTTGCTTTTCATGTAATGCTCTTGATCTCATCCATCCTCACTGGCAGCGCGGTGATAAAGATTCAACGATATTGGTTGTTGTTTTTTTAAAGCTACTATATGTCCCAGCCTGCGATTACATTCACATTTAACAGTAAACATTTACAATGTCCATTTTCTTAGTGCACACTGATATTCTTTAGGTGGACAATTAATTGAAGTGCAAGTTCACTGAATACACTGAATGATTGTATGCTTTGGTAATTTTCAATCTCATCAATTTGTTGTTCAGTCAATTTGTCCTACCCTGTAAGATTCAACCCGTTTAAAAAGTAGGACATTTTGATGACGATATTACTACCTATCAGATTGTGCTACCAGAATAAATTTTGATGTAGAATGGTGTGATATGAAGCTGTAATATCACCCTAACCTATCCCAATTCCTAACCTCAACCTCGGAACCATTCAAATACAGTGTCATAATTTGACGGGTGGGAAAAAAATAACAGGACAGCAGTTCTTCTCTGTTGATATCAGTTTGATGACTTCAGTCACATTCTCTTAAAATGAAAAGGAAATGATGTACAAAAAGAAAGCCCCACCCCTACTAAGTATTCTGTTATAGTTAAAAGCACATCAACAATAAATGTCTCAGCAATTTATGGTTAACACGATCTTTAAACATTTTCTGATGTCCAACTGATTTTAAAGAGAAACGATAAAAGAAATCACCTTTTCTGAGATTTTATTTTTCTGAGCACAGGTGTCAAAATCATTGCTGGAGGGCTGCAGCTCTGCAGTTTAGCTTTAACCCTAATTAAACAAACCTGATCAAACTAACTGAGTCCTTCAAGCTTGTTTGAAACCTGCAGGTAAGTGTTCTGAAACAGGGTTGGAACTAAACTGTCCCAGGCTGCGGCCCTCTATTTGTACTCTATTTGTAGGACAGGAGATTAATTTGAGATTTTTGTTTGCATTATTTTCATCTTCTGGATTTAAAATCTTGATGCTGGTTGTGTAGTGGCAAATTGCCTCAGTAGCTGATGATATATGTAAGTGTCTCATTTATTCATGCAACTGTGTGTCTTTATGCTATGGGAAAACGCTCTGCTTAATTATACAAGACAGCTTTCTACTTTCCTGACAAACACTTCAAGTCAGAGATGATCTCATAGACAAAGAGTGTTTGTTTTGGTTTTGTAAGAGTTTCTGAGTTTCATTTTGATGAGCGAAATGTTGTGTGCATTTGTGGGAAGCTTTGCTTTTAATCCATTATTTAAAAAAATAAATAAAACGATCTGAATCTGAAGCCGCTGTGTTTTTTGTTACTGTTTGTTTTTGCACTTTCTCTCCTCTCCTCCTTCCACTCTGCAGTTAAATCCATGCTTTTTCTGCATTTTTTAAATATATGATGAAAACTAGCCAGTGCCGAAGTGGATATTATGACCATTTAAAATGATCAGTTGTCTACCAAAAAAACATCTATTATGAATATAGTAAGTAACATGGCAAAAAATATATTTATATATATATATATATAAATATTTAAAAAAATCATATTTATTTATTTATTTACTTAGTCATTAACTAGTCAACTTAAAAAGGCAACTGCAACACTATTCAAGTAACATTGTTGTAATAAATAATGTTACAAGTTTCATTCTTATATTAAAAACAGCCTTCTAAAAAGAGGACGCAGTTAAAAATAGCTCAACTTGCGTCTCACTGCCTGTCTCACATTTTTCAAAACACAAAAATGCATTTTACATGAATAGCCCTTTAGGACTAGCCACATATCCTACATCACAATCCATTTTAGACCGCGTTCACATGAAGTTCATGGGGTTTCCTTTTTTTTTTATTACAGTATTGTCTAACTGCACGTCTAATTGTAGTGTTTGGTAACATTTCTATTTAAAAATAATTTAAATAAAAAATTAATAAACCCCTGGTAAAACATTACATTTAAATGAATAAATACAATCTGAAAAAGTGTGCAGCCCTACATCCACGCATACATTTATTGCCATCATAGGGCAGTAAATTTCCTTCTTATTACTAAAAAAAAAAAAAAAAAAAAAAAAAAAAAAAGCCATAAAAAGCCAAAGGCAGCTTAGGACATAAACCAAGTGCTAAGACAAAGCCACAGGCAATGACCTCAACACATCATCTGTTCAGCAGAAAAAAGAAAATGTAGCTTGCACTGCATCTACAATATGAGTCAAGGTCCAGAGAGTTGGAAGGCAGATCATTAGTTTTCCCCGACTTCGCAGTTATCGCCCCTTCAAGAACTGCTTTCAAAGAAGAGAATCGCAACCATAAAATCAAACCTCCAGAGAATAAAACCACGGTCTCCATTAAAAAGTGAACATCGTACTTGCTAAACAGACAGTATTGCAATTAAAATATTATGTATGTTACTGCTGTCAAACAGGTTCTGCAGATTTCTTGAGATAAATAAACAAGTCACACACCAGCACTGATGATTTCAAGGCTGATCCAAGAGCAAGTTTCATTAATCAAGGAATAATTTTTAAGTGGCCTACATTTGCTCTATGGCAGTGTTTCTCAATTACATTCCTAGAGGCCCACCAACACTGTTTGTTTTGGATGTGTCCTTTGTCTGTCATACCTATAACATGTCTTTCAGTCTCTGCTAATGAGCTGATGATCTGAACCAGGTCCTGGGCCTCCAGGAACATGGTTGAGAAACACTGCTCTATGGGAGGAAATGTGTAAACAAAAAATATTTAACAAATGTCAAAAATAGCTTATATATGAATCAAATTATAAATTGTACAATTTAGGATAGAACATAATCAAATTGAATGTGTTTTGGTAGAATTGAAAAGAATGAACATTATTAATATGATGATATATAAATACTGAAAATACAACATCTTTAAAGCACAAATGAAATCAAAACTAACTATATTGATTTTGTTAGCTCACATTGCTAGTTTTGTGGTGAACAATTCATCTGTGCATGTCATTAAGAAAAAAATTGTTTGCCCTTGTAATCTTTAAAGGTGCTGTATATGTAAGTTTTTGACTCTTCTAAAGCATAGAAATACCATAATATGTTTGCAGATATTTAAGAAACATGCCGAGTGAACATCTTGTTTATAAAACAATGCTAAAGTCAGATATTCTGCTTTGAAAATGTGTTTTCCGTGCCGGAACGCTAACTTTCTTTTGGTCATTTTAACCTGCCCAATGCCAGTTTAACCAATTATATTTCAGTATCCCGGGTTGCCTTGGTGGAAAAAACGCGTATTTCATTCATTCAGAAAGGCTCTGAAAGCATGTGCTCGTGAGCGAAATGCGACCTCCGGTGGGCAGTAGACTCCGAAATGAGACGCAGAGGTTATTAATTGGCAAGTGATATAAATATTGACGAGTGACGAGATACAAAGTGATAAGCAGTTTGGCTGTTTGCACCAGACGAAACACGACAGAAATGTAAATACAGCCACCCAGAAGCACAGAATGTGCACTCACTCACGAAATGGTAAGGTTTTTAATCTAAATCTCTTAATACATATTAACTCTCTTTAACATTATTAAACGTACAGTACATGTTGAATTACTCATATGTGTTTAGTTCTAAAGTTCAATTTCAAACGGTTTATTTTATTTTCAAGATCTGAGGTGAACTCTTTGCTGCTGCTTTCAGTATATGCCAATAAATGTAATGTAAAATGGCATTCAAACCCACATTGGTAGCATTTAACACTGAATAAAGCACATAAGGTTTACTTGAGGTGATCATTTTCTGTTGTTCAGCTGCAAGCAATAGAAGCCGTTTCTAATATATCAATTTGAGGTGTTGGTTAGGACAAAAGCTTTTTAATATGGAAAATATTTCTTCTATCGTGTTCCGTTGCTTTTATTTAGGACACAGTTTAAATCACTCGCTCCTGTCCTCAATCTGGCAACCTGCGAGTGCAATACCTAGTTCGACCACTGGGTGTCAAACCTACATACTGCACCTTTAATTGAAATCTGAAAAAGCGCTTCCTGTTTTTTCAGTTAAATTGATTATGTATGTCCTTTACCGTCAGTTTTGAAAGAAATGGTGAGAAGGAGGTGTCTGTTAGCTTGTTAACTCTTCTAAAACCCATTTCCTGATCTTTCTGAATGAAATGTCTACTTTACTACATCCAATCAGCTCACAGCAGAATATTTCTCATCTAATATTCGTTTCTCTAGGGGAAAAAAAATGGTCACAGCTTCTGGTTCATGTGGACTTTAAATATTTTCTTTTGTGTGAAATACACTCCTCCAGACAGGAAATCTATTTTTAAATGGAAGAGTCGCTCACTTCTACCTCCGACCTCAAAGCTTTTCTCGTTCACCCTCTGCCTATGACAAAAACACAGCTTATGCTAGTTGTCCTATCATTCAGGAGTGAATGCTACAGAAATGGCTCCACAAATGTTACCTGCAGGGAACTTGTCCAGATCAACAAAAGAAAACATCTTTGTGAATCACAGCCCAGCAACCATTACCTGACACCTGGGGCTCGATGGAGTATATTCACTCAATTCTCTGCTGTGTTCATCATGCCAACAATAGTAGCCTCCCATGCCAAAAAATACATATGACTTAAAAAAAAAACTATTTGCTTATTTTTCACAACACAGACTTGAGTTTTTCTTTCAGTATCAGAAAAAGCACACACTCGGACACTTTAAAAACCATCATATGACAATAAACCTAAACTCTAAACTCAGTTTTAGTGCAGTCAAACAGTCAAAATGAAGTAACGTTTGGATCAATAAAGCAAACTCAATGTGAGTGCTGTTCAGCTTACAGGAGTGCTCAGATTAAGTTTGACAAACAAAACACAGCTAATTTTTAGGATTTTATTAATGGTAATGTTAATACGGCACGTGTTAATCAATGACGGCAAGACTTGTCATAATTGTAATATGGCCTGAAGAAGGGAGACACCTCAACTAATTTGTTCTGAAGCATGGGGATTTCAAGCTCGCTTTGCAAGCTAATGATTTTAAAAAGGCTCAATTAGTGAAACCTGACAGGCAGGGCAGGTATCATTTGTCACAATGGAAGGAGACTTTTTGAGGTTAGACATTTCTAAAAGTTATTTTGAAAATGTCACTTGCTTGTCCAGGCAAGGATGTAATTTCTAACTCCCATACTAATCTTTTTTTTTTTTTACTTGATTATAGTCTGGACATTTGCATTTTCATTGAAATGATTGTATTGGATATAGTATGGAAGATCAACTGTCAAAGTAGCCCATCAATTAGATTTACTTGACCAAATTGAACATGGCTGTGTGTGAATGTCAAGAGAATATGCTATATCAGTAGACAATTTGCAATGAAACTTTTAATGAATGTTTCAATCGATGTCTCTCAGTCAAAGTTATACATTGATAGACTTTGTCTCAAACATGGCATCATTATATGAGGAAATGAACACCTCTTTCTCCAGAATTGCTCTAAGAGCTATTTATTTTATATATGTGACCCTGAAATGCAAAACCAACATGTTGCATGAGTATTTTTTGCCAATAGCTAAAGAAAAACATTGTATATGTCAAATTATAAATTTTTCTTTTATGCTAAAAATCATTATAATATTGATTCAAGATCATGTTCGATTAAGATTTTTCGATTAAGATAGTTTGTAAATGTCCTACAATAAATATATAAAATGAAACAAAACAGATTTTTTGATTAGTTATATGAATTGCTAAAAACTTCATTTGGATGACTTTAAAGGCACTTTTCCCAGTATTTAGAGGGGTTTTTTTTAACCCAGACAATCTACAATAATAGTTGTTTCCAAATATTGCCAAATATTGTCCAGACATAACAAACCATCAATGTAAAGCTTATTTATTCAGCTTTCGGATAATAAATTAATCTCAGTTACCAAAAATGACACATATGACTGGTTTTGTGGTCCAGGGTGAGATGCATAAATTGTTGTTAACATACATTTACGGATTTCAATTTAATTGGGCATGATTTTTGATAAAGATTTACTTTGTACCAACGTTTATTTTCATTAACTGAAAATTTTTAACTGAAAAAAAGGAATTTGGAAAAAATGTAACAGATTCAAGGAAAAATAAAAAATAAAAAGATTTCAAAGGAACCTATAAATACTCAGTGTGTTTATCATGAGCATTTCTAAATCAGCACTCATAAAAAATTCTCTGCTATTGATGGTATCAGAAATGATGGGATGTTGACCGTACAACTAGAGTTGAAATTAAGACTCCAATTAAATCATCTCCAGAGAAAACTAAAAACAAACATTCACTTTGTATGAACTTATTTTTTTAAGCACACCGAGCAGATCTACATAAACCTGTCAACTTAATTACCTGAAAGTTTAAAAAAAAGGTTCTTCCAGCTCTTCTCGTATATGGTTGAGCAGAGAGAGACTGCACAAGCATCTGCACAAGCCAGGCAGGTCACAGAACCCAAGGCATGGAGCTTTGTTCTCAGTGGCAGTGTTAAAAACAGCATTTGTGACAGCTCAGATTAAGTTGGAGCCAAGGATGTTCAAACAGAGACTGATAATGAAAGTAACCTCCAGACCGCTGACTCTGTGAACCCCCCACTGTAACACGGCCACTATCTCCATTTGCCAAGCAGGGGGGAGGCCTGTTCCTCTGACACTGCGAAGCCAACCCGGATACCAGTCGGAGAAAATAGGATGACTGCATCGTGCACAAAATAGAATGGAAATAAAATGTCAGACGGTGCCAGAGAATTTCGAAAGAAATTTAATTTGTGTGTCAGTTTATCAGCTACTGTTTATGGCCTGCTGACAGAACTAGTCGCCAGGTTTGTGCATGGCCAAACAAAACATGGCAAAGATGCAGCAGAGCTTGAAGAATCCATAGAGACAATGTAGCAGAGCACCATAAATGGTCGACATAGATGATGGTTTAGTATATGTGTTTCTCAAATTTAAAGTTTCAGGTTTAGTAGGTTTTCAGTACAGCAAAGAAAAAAGCAAACCATTTTAAATAAAGTGCTTTAATTATTGGAGAATGTTCTTTTTACAAGATGAAAACAAGACAACTACTGTAGATAACTACATAAAAATGAATGACCCATCCCATATATCTAAACTGTAACTGATCTATCTGGTGCAGCATAAATAAGCAATCACTTTAAGCATGTCTCATACATTTATAATTATAAAATGCCAATGTCTGGGGATAAAGAACAGAAAATATATGCATACATTTAAAATATCACTACAACATAAACCTAAATTCAATTTTGAACAGTTTTTCAATGCACACACATTCAAAAGCATGGCCAGATTTAACTTTGTTGTGACACAGGCAAAGGACATTTTGTCAAATTGTCAAATGTTTTAGAAAGTCTTGGACTTAAACACGATGCAAACAGTTATGACAATACTGAATGAGTATCAGTATATTATATCCGTGCATTAGGTCTTAAAGTTCAAGAACAGTATATTAAAAATGCACTGCTTTTATTACAGCAATTTAGTAGCTGTAGTAAGGGTTAACCTCTTTCTTTTAACAAATATGTCTGCTTCAAAACATGAAAAATACAGTCTTGTATAAAGAATTGCAACGGTCTTTTACTAAATATAAAATCATGTTATTTCTTATCATAAGTGGTTTTATTTAATTCATTTATTTGTGGCTGTACTGCATGTTTAAACTTTAATATCATTCAAATAATAGAAGATGTTTTCATCAGAAGTATATGAGTCAAATGTTTAGAGAAGCATTTAATTAACACATTACAATTTAACAAAACCCGTTAGATATTAGTCAACTAAAATTACACTAAAACAACTCAGAAGGCTACAACAAAAATGGCAATTCATCATTAATTAATTAATTAAATTAATAAAACTAACACAGCAACACATACTACAGTTTTGTAGTAAAACAATTAAAATAACAGATACTACAGGCAGTCCATTACACCCCTTGTGTGCAGTAATTTAAATGATCAACCCTAATTAATCAATTAATACAATTATAAATAAATAAATAAATAAATAAATAAATAAATAAATAAATAAATAAATAAATTTCACAAAACCTTTTAACATCAAAATATCCCAGAGTAGACATTAAGGTCCAAAAATGCAATTCAAATACATAAATCATCAGGAAAAACCACAAGCTACAAGCAACTGTTTATTAACAGTAATGTTTGTGTCTGTTCTTATCCTGCAGCAGCAGCAGCTCGCTCTGTGTTATTTTCAGATATGTACACAACACCATAGTATGTAGATATAAACAACACTGTTCCATCCTAAGGGGGAAACTCTACACGTGCACTGCATGTTTAAAACAACACTGTATTCATTTGGGAACCATGTGCACTGCACTGAAGGGCCCTGTACCGAATATGTCCAGTATGAATACGTATACTGCACCACACCGACCATCCAGTCATTTTTCAACGGACTTGTTACGATGGCAGCCAACATTGGGGAGAGAGCAGGGTCAGAGCATTGTGAAGTGAGAGCCAGACCCTTCCCAAGGTCAGTCTTATTCAATACATCACATCAACTCACCCCGTGGCCTCCACTAGCAGACACGCCATGGTCACATCCACGCATCATAGAACCACTTCTTGCCCAAACAAATCACCCAGAGGGCATCCCAACCAAATCATTACTCTCATCTCAGAAACTCTTTCAATTAGGCAAACAGAAGAGTGTGGCCAATGGAATATTGTAAAATATTATGAGTGGGAAGGTCAAGTTGCATTTTTTTGTCGCAATTAAAGAAGCTCTCCATGTGTTTAGAAGAACAAATGTCACTTCTGAGGAACCTTGCATTTATACAACTGGTAATTTTTTTAATATACATTAAATTATTGTTACTGTTTTGTGCATGTGGATGAAATGCAATGGAACTGGAAGTGGACAATGTTGGCTAGTGATCAGCAGCAAACATCTGGGAGCAACAGAATGTCAGACATATCTTGGAGGTCACAGCAGCCAATCATTTTGATGACAGGCTTTGGCTCTGGCATTTCAGAACTGGCAGATCAATACGTTCTTAGGTATGAAAGACCTGCTGAGACATGATTTGCTTCTAGGAATTTACTAATTATAGTTTATGCATTCATTCATTCATTCATTCATTTTCTTTTCGGCTTTATAATTCAGGGGTCGCTACAGCGGAATGAACCGCCAACTTATCCAGCATATGTTTAATGAAGCGGATGCCCTTCCAGCTGCAACCCATCACTGGGAAACACCCATACACACTCATTCACACACATACACTATGGACAATTTAGCTTGCCCATATCACCTATAGCGCATGTCTTTGGACTTGTGGGGGAAACTGGAGCACCCGGAGGAAACCCACGCAAACACGAGGAGAACATGCACACGCCACACAAAAACGCCAACTGACCCAGCCGAGGCTCGAACTAGTGACCTTCTTGCTGTGAGGTAACAGCGCTACCCACTGCGCCACCACTAGTTTAAACATGTAATGTAATAAAATTTGTACAAATTTGACTTGGCAATGAGGTTCAGTCTGGGGCTGCAATATATCATAGAATTATCGTTATCATGATAATAGTATATGCAATTTACGTATCGCACTGGTTGCACTGCATTGGTTGTTTATCTGACCAATCTATTGGGGCCATAATATCTTTATCCCCCCCTCCCCAGTAGTTGCTGTTCTGCTTTTGGCTGGAGCAGCCCAAAGGTAACTCAGAGCTGAAAATGAATACCAATGGTGGAAGTCAAGACAAGAGAGAAAAAAGACAACAGCCAATCAGAGTCAGAACCTCTGCTGAGGTTTTCACTCTGTGTTTTAAAGACTAAATGTTTGCACTTACAGTAGATGCCGTTTTTTAGTCTAAATTTCCAGCAAATATATATAAATAATCACATGTATTCTTAACTCTTTATTGGGCAAAGAACCATACAGTAACTTAATTTTTTTTTCATAAATTTCTGAAGTCTTCTAATAACCCCCAGTATCACTCAGTAATAGTAATTTAATTGATTATTTCAATGAGTGCCCTATAAAAAGTTAACTTTAGGCTTCTAGAAAAACATTTTAATGCATGTTTGGAAGTTGTATTTGTTTCCAGACATTTGCTTCCCATGGTAATATTTAATAGTACATTTTTATAAAAATATGTTTAACTAGATGCTGAACAGAGAGGAATCTTTAGCTTGAGTCTAAGAAAATAAAAGCTGATCAGACAAGAGCTAAAATTCCAGAGTTGAATACAAGCTGCTTCCAAACTGCAATCTTCCCCAGTCCGTCCAGTTGTTTTTAACTAAAGGAAACTTTTATACAAGAAATTCATATACTGATCCAAGCTGACCTACTTTTTTTGCAAACCACACTCTAAAAGAAGATTTTCCTTTTATATAACTCTACAACAACCACACACCAGTATTTAATATTTTTCTCTTCCTCATCTTCATATGGGAGTCCTTCTAATTTAGGCCCTCTGTGTTTGTCTTTAATCATGATAATAATAATACACTACAAAATGCGCCAACACCGGTGCCAACCAGGTGTTCAGCAAAAAATGATGAATGTTTTCTATAAGGTCACAACAAAAGCTAGTTTCAGCTGTGGCACCGGTTTTTTTTTCCAGTAAAACATCTTACAGAAGCAGCCCCAGCTTCCCGACATCTACCTCAGCAGTTCGTGATCGTCTACTCTTCAGATTTCCAGCTGAAACCCAATGTGGAGTCAGTTTCCTTCGAGACCTCTAACAGCTTTTTGCATTAGGACAGAGGGGTAACCACAAACGCCACAAACTGTCACCGACACCATTATGAAACTCAGCCCCATACGCATGAAGTAGCACACACACACACACACACACACACACACACATACATACCCGTGGACACACACCCTCCCCAAACTCAGGCCATTTATTATTAATACAAGAAATCATTAAAGAAACCTAATTGGTGATGTGCTTGCGAAGTCTCGGAGGTGTGCGCGCTTCTGTCAGAACTGATCTCCAGCCTTCCAGTCTTTTGATAAGATGGCAGGACACCCTGCTTTCATGTGCTCCTCCTGTTGACTGCAAAAGATGTAATTTAAATCTTCTTTTCCTTCTCCTCCCCATCCCAGACTGATTAGCGCGAACCCGCTCCCAGACTGGCAGATGCTAATTCAGGAGCCCTCGTCTGGGGAACGCTGCCATTAGCGCCAGGTAGCACGCCGACGCCAGATACAAAAACCTCCAGACGACTCGACCCGGCTGTCAATCACAGAACTGAAGTCAGTAGTTCAGCATGGCTAATGATACCTCACCAAAGCCACAGAGAAGAGAGGACCCGAATCGTGAGGTAAAACTAGCGGAAAGATCATCAGATGAGCGATAATAACAGGGTGACCATCGCTACTACTGGGCTTCTAATGACAGCCAGAGCCCGCAGCAAGGGACCAGGGTGCTGTAAGAAGACCTCGGCTGTCTAATTTCTCTCTCATTATGTCCGAAACTTCCTTCTAGATTTGAAAACTTAGACTAATGGTTTAAAATAACACCAAATGTCGTTCGTCCTGCTAGCCCCCGACCTGCAAAATATAAGCTAACAAATGTGTTTGACTGTACAAAATCACCAGTGACCGTATCTTTGGCCTGTCAGACGACACAGACACGCTGGGATTTCAAAGAGCTTATCATTATCTAGGAATCTTAGCGATGTCTACTTTGACAAAAGCAATCATGGTGACAGCCCATAGCAGTGTCTGACAGGGCTCTCCGCAAACCCAAAGTGTGACTGAAGCAGTCGGACAGTGATTATGCAGGCGTAGCACTGCTGCCAGCACCTGTCAAACCAGCTGTCTGCTGTCCGGAGGTAAATAAGAGCCTCTAGTCATTTACACCACTATTTAAAAGATTACATTAAGCTCCACTTTCAGCCAAGGGCTTCGTGAGCCTATTTTCATATTATTATTTCTCTATTTTTCTCTTTGCGCAGTGGCCCTGGGTTTGAATGGCCACAGATCTTCGGATTTCAGCCGTTCATGCACATGAATGCTAGTTGACCTGCTTGCGACTGCGCTAATTCAGAGTCAGTTCATTACATCCGAGTCTCATCATCTTCTGCCGCTGGTCTCCCTCTGGTAAAAGCTATTTAAATGACTCCCATTGGTCACTTGTTAAAAATGAGGTTTCTGAAGCCTGGTTGTACATGATTGATGGCAGACAGAAGTAGCGTAGTGGGTGTTCGCTGTGTTGGGGAAGCTAGTTTGACACTGTAATGCTATGCACTAAACATGATGGGAAGTAGTTAAATTACAAACAGACCAAAGTTTTGAGAATGCGTTGTAGTTTTTTTTGTTTTTACTATAGTGAAGCTACTTGAGGGGAATATATACACATCATTATTAATTATCCAATGTTTTACAGAGTGCTCTGACACTAAATAATTTTGATTTAACAAAATTAAGACTAGTTAGAACAAACCAGTAAAAATAGCAACTGTGAATTAAAAGTTTGCTGTACTTGTTTGGCTTTACATAATGCGACTCATTCATATTGTAATTTAGAAATAATCATGCATAAACAGTAGACATAATGATGAACTAATATGATCATTTAAAAATAGACCTAAATGCCATGTTGTGAATCATTTTTAAATCTGTATATTTAAAAGATCTGTCTGATTGAACATTGAAATGCTACATAATCATCATTAACCATAACAACGTAATTAACCGAAATACATTACACTTCAGGGAGCTAATAGAGAAGATCATTTAGGACTAACCGATTCACAGAGATGCTGCAGTGCTACACATGAATACAGAGACCAGAATGTGCTTGATTATCTCCGTTCAATGTGACATTACATACAGGTATTTCAGCACTGTGAGGCTGTGCTACACCACTAATTAAAAGCTGGTAAAGCTACAGTGGCAGCAGTCACATACTGAACAATTTAATTTAGTTAGGGTGCTTCCAGTGGTTTGACTGCCTGGTCCAAACCACACAGTTCGGCTGATCCTCCCCCACCTCCCTCTACCCACAGTGGACTGTGTTCATACAATGTTGCTTTGGTTCCTAACTAGGGCTGCACAATACTGAGAAAATATGTGATATGCGATTTAGTCATTGAGTATTGTGATAACAATAATATAACATAATAACATTTTCCTAGAGAAATGCTATTGTTATTAGCTTATGAGGATAATAAAACATAATAATCATTAGGTGTTGAGAATAATAAAAAAGCAGGTAATAGACATTTTTCTACACATTCTTGGCACTGAAAGTAAATTACATTTAATGCACCTCTCTGCAATTACAATTATTTTCCTCACTGGGATTAGTTACAGTACCTTCAAAACAAATAATCCAGTAAGCCTTTTTTGTTGCTTAAAAGACAGAAATTTGTATGTGCTATAGTATTTTTTATAGACTCAAGAGTTAAGTACAGTTGAAGATAAAATTATTAGCCCTCCTATATTTTTTGTTCCAAACATTTCACAAGAGGTTTAATAACTGTCTTCAACAGTGTATGACCTAAATCTCTGCCAATGACCAGAATCACAATGTTCACATGTACTAATATGAAAGTAATTTGTAACAACTTTGTACCACTTATCTTTGTGCAGGAATCATAAACTCATCTTCTGTGGAGCAGATTTAAAGTAATATGGTTAGAGGGTTACAGCTTGCTGTTTGTTTGGTGGCACTATCATCTCTGCACTCATTTTGTCCACCTAGAATTGGTCACACCAACTCAGTTCACTAAGCCACATTTGTGATAGGTCAGCATGACATAAGCTCTTCGGCACCATGCTGTTTCATCCCACAACTGTTATGTGTGACCAGAGAGAAAAATTCCTTTCACTATGCCAGTAAAGCTATTTGTATCTGAATCTTTGGAATGATTCTCAAAAAAACTCCTCATACTCATCATATCTATATAAATCACCAAGCATTTCTATCCAAATTGGTAATTTTCACTGTGTGAAAATAACCCTTTTGCTTAAGCCCTTTTTAGGCAGATTTTGAGAAAACATCAACATACTCTTAACAAACTGATGTCATATTAACATGGGTGCACACCAAAAGTTTTAATGTCAGTCCACAACATGAATTTTGTGTGTTACTCAGTGCATAATAAGAGAAATTCACGGGAGAAGAAGGTCATCGAAGTTGCTGCGATATGCATCAACTCATTTCCCCCTGAAACACAGCAATCACAAGCATTAGGCTAACACACACCTTATGTGTACAGCCTCCCAGGAGAGGATGCAGAGTTTCATCCTATTTGCACCCAGAGTGTCAGCATAGCACCCAGGCTGACAGTTCCATTTCTCCATCTCCCTGCGGGTCGGGCTCATGGTGCAGCAGGCCACAGAGGTTTCGGAGGAGGGCACGAGCCTCCAGATTGCCTGAAGTAAGGTTTGTAATTAGCCACTCGCTCCGTGGGGCTGATAGAGGAGAGAGGGGAGGTTTTACTTGCATGAGTGTGTATGTGTTAGAGCATGTGTTTAATGCTAGGCATGTGTGACCGCCGGTGACAGCCTGGTTTTGGGAGGCGAGAGGAGAGATTGAGTGTGTTGCGATGGTGCCTGGCGTGTCACAGTTCTGTTGGTGAGAACGGCGCCTCGGGCTCTGCTGGTGATTGCTTTGATGTGAAATGATTTTCGCTGTGCCCGCCGGTGGAGTCCGCAGACCGTGGGCGCATTTTTGATGCCACCAGGCCCTTGCTCAAATGGGCTTGCTAATGTTAACTTGCACACCTCTATAGCACAAACTGAGCTAAGTGAGAACACAGCTGCTGTTCTGATCATCAGGTAAATGTCTCTTTAGGACAGACCCGAGCATTCAGTTTGAGAGGTGCAAATGAAACACACAAAGCGGTGACAGTCATGAAGGGTGGAAGACAGCCACAGGCTATGAACTCAATGACACTCTCAATATGTCTTCAATAAGGTATTAATGGTCATACTTTCTATAGCTCATAGATCTCTCAGATCCTCCATCCAGACTCAAAGGGCTCAATTTGAGGTCCTTTCTTACCAGAAAAAGCTAGGTGAATTACTGATCACTGGTGGCTAATCATTCATTCATTCATTCATTCATTCATTTACATTTCGGCTTAGTCCCTTTATTAATCTGGGGTCACAACAGCGGAATGAACCGCCAACTTATCCAGCATATGTTTTACGCAGCGGATGCCCTTCCAGCTGCAACCCATCTCTGGGAAATATCCATACACACCCATTCACACTCATACACTACAGACAATTTAGTCTACCCAATTCACCTGTACCGCATGTCTTTGGACTTGTGGGGGAAACCGGAGCACCCGGAGGAAATCCACGCCAACACAGGGAGAACATGCAAACTCCACACAGAAACGCCAACTGACCCAGCCGAGGCTCGAACCAGTGACCTTCTTGCTGTGAGGTGAACGTGCTACCCATTGCGCCACTGTGAGGCCCGGTGGCTAATCAATAGTTGACTATTCATTTAGATGATTCTATTTTATAGGGCTCCTATATTACCCCTTTTACAAGATTTACGGTAAGACTTGGGTGTCTCCAAATTGTGTCTGTAAAGTTTCAGCTCAAAATACACATCAGATCATTTATTGTACCCTCCTGAATATGCCCATTTTAGACTCAGAGGACAGTGTAGCTGTTTTTGTAGCCTGTGCCTTTAATAAAAATGAGCTGGTTTGTTCAAGCAAACGATGCAACGATAAATCGTTTTCTGCAAGGATGAGTCACACGCATATGCCACTACAAAGTTTGCAGCACACACACACACAATTCAGTGGGCGGGGAAAACCACACTTCTACATCACGTCGTGGTGGGCCTCAAAATCACTAGGATTTGGAACCTACTTTAATGTCAGGATATTTAAAAAAGAGAATTATTGTGTTGATATCACTCCAATATGACAGTGGACACACTATACCCACACACAGTTCTTTACAAACAGCTTCCAAAAGTTGATTCTGCATCATAGGTGCCCTTTAACTGAAGTTTTCTCTTCTCTGTGCACAAATGATAACAAAGACTCCACATCCATTCGTTTCCTTGTGGACTTTTCTTCAGCATCTACACTGGTTTTCAAAACAGCTTTCTGTGCTGTAGACCACAAATCCCTCCCATTAATAAGATATATGAAAGGTAAGCTCCAAAAATAACAGTTTTTCTGTTTGTCTTTAGTGAATTTCTTGGTCCTTCTATGTAACAAATTATTTCCAATTCTTTTGAACAACAATTTTATTCATTAATGAAAGTTTAAGTATAACAATTTTTTCTTTATACAAACATTAAGCAGCATAATGCCTTTAACTTTGATACTGCTACTTGAGTATCAAATAAATGCAATGCATAATTAAGTATCTTTTTTTATAAAATGGTCTGCATCTTCTCTATATAATAGAAATAAAAAAGTGATCAGACCACAGCACATGATTCACATTTCAATACTAGCCGATAGCAAATTTTCTAACTAATTACATGGTCAGCTCACCCAGGTGTGCAAGCATATGTGTGGTGTGCATAGGAAGTGGTGTGTGTTTGTGGATGTGCTGTGCAGCTGAAACACCTTGACTATAGGGTGGAGGTCTCTGACAGACCGCCAACATCTGCTGCAGTTCAACACCGCCATGACTGAAGGTGCATCCACAGCCATCAATTAGATTTTAACAAATGACTTTCTAAGTGCATTACCTAGCAGCTGTTAAATCGGTCAACCCCTCCCTTTCCTCCAATCTCGGAGGGGACAGCGGAGAAAAAGAGGGAGATAAGAACTTTTTTTTCTTTTTTCTAATTCTTTTCCACTGTGCTTTGTTCCACATCACGGCCAGCTGCTTGTAAAGTCAGCTATGGCCAGCGGCACCAAACAGTGGATGGAGAGGGGGAGGGGGACCTAAGCGCATCTCTGGGGGACCAAGCGGGAGGTATAGGGACATGGAGACACGTACTGGAGAGCATGTCCACCCCAGGCGAAGGCCATAAAGGCCACCCGCTTTCTCCCTTACTCTCTCTCCATCTTCTTTTAAAGGGATAGTTCGCTCAAAAATGAAAATGATGCTTTCGTTAACTCACCCTTGTGTCATTCAACTTCAACATTCAAATGACTTTCATTATGAGAAGATCATAAAACAATATCAGGAGGAGTGTTAAAGTGGTTTTTCACTCAAAATTAAAATTCACTCACTGTTTATTCTCCCTCAAGTGGTTCTAAACCTTTACGAGTTTCTTAACTTTCTGCTAAAAGAGAATGTTTTGAAGAAAGCTGGAATATTGACATCCATAAAAGGAAAAACAAGTACTATGGAAGTCAATGGCTACAGGTTCCCAACATTCTTCTAAATAAAAATAAAAAAAAAACCTCAAACTGGTTTGGAACAATCAATGGTGTGTAATTGATGGCAGAATTGTAATTTCTGGGTGAACTAAATTATAATGAGCAAAATGTTCATATTCATGTTTAAAACATAAATGTTCGCAGAATACTTTCTGTGCAATAAATAATAATACAATAATATATAATTTTATGGTACCATAGATGATTTTGTTATTTTGTGAATATCTGAACATGCAATGCATTGTATGTTTTACAACATACTCATTCATTCATTCATTTTCTTTTCGGCTTAGTCCCTTTATTAATCTGGGGTCACCACAGCGGAATGAACCGCCAACTTATCCAGCATATGTTTTACGCAGCGGATGCCCTTCCAGCTGCAACCCATCTCTGGGAAACATCCATACACACTCATTCACACTCATACACTACGGACAATTTAGCTTACCCAATTTACCTATACCGCATGTCTTTGGAATTGTGGGGGAAACCGGAGCACCCGGAGGAAACCCACGCCAACACAGGGAGAACATGCAAACTCCACACAGAAACGGCAACTGACCCAGACGAGGCTCGAACCAGTGACCTTCTTGCTGTGAGGCGAACGTACTACCCACTGCACTACTGTGAGGCCCTACAACATACTATACAATGTAAAAGAAAGAACAGAGCTTTCATGCATCTAAAAAAATCTCATATACCGCAAGTCAAACAGTATTTCCAGATTGGACTTAGAATGCTGGTCAAAAATAGAAACATAGACAGAGGAGAACAAGTCCATCAACACTCACAAATAGGTACAGTATATGATGATTTGGGAGTTTCAGATATATATTCTGTGTAGTTAGGCAGTTGTGATTTATATGCTTTTGAAGGTTTGATGATCATAAATTGATAAATGCTTCTATACCCTGTTTCTGGATCCAGAGATTCTGTACTATATCAGAAGATGCAACATATACTGTGAAAACTTGTATTGCTGGAAAATTCTGTCAATGGCAGGGAAGCCCCACAAATTTCATGTGCATTGAATATATGGTTGAGATTTTTTTTTTCTTTAGAAACTCATAGTAAATAATAAAAAAAAACCTGCAAGTAGCACATTCGTTTTTGTTTTGAAAAATGACCACATTCTCTTGGTTACATCTCAGTCATTCGAGTGCCAAAATTTAACCCACAAGCAAGCAAAATGACTGAGAAACAGTAGTCTTTGGAAAGTTTCTTTGCGAAGGGGAAAAGGCCCAGTGAAGGACCCACGAAATGCAAAGCAATGGATCCGTAACCCATTTGTCAACAAATCAGAAGAATCATGTCTGTGCAAGAAGTAGATCAACTTCTGTAGATCGCAAATGACAGTGGCCGTTCACATATCGTGTCTTTTCTGTGTGCAATTTCGTTATTTCGAATAGAAGCATGCGTATTGAGAGCGACGCACATGCGGCACCCAATTAAAAACAATGTTTTGTCAGTTTGTCATCCTCTGAGTAGCCTAGTAATCTACGCACAACCCCCGCAACCCCCCGGCCACGGTAAAATTGTCAGGCGTTGACTGGTCCGCAGTGATAAAAAGGTTGGGTGCCACTGCATTAGTTTACATTTTTTTGATTTAAAGTTGAAAGACGTATTTTTTTCTTTTAAAATGTCCTCCAATTAAGTTTGTCTTGTTGTTTGCTTAAAGAGGTCTATATGCTATATATAAATGCTGTACAAAGCTCTATACTTTACAGTTTCAGCAATACATATCAGTAATTTTAATGTTGTTATATAAACCAAAATATTAGTAACAATAATAGCAACCACAATTATGTTTTTGAACTGTTAGTGTACATAATGTAGGATATAATGTACATTCAGTTTTACTCACTTGTAAAAAAATATGTCTATTGCTGGAAAATTCTCTCAAGTCACCTTCCATTGGGCCCGTGAACTACACAAAATGTAAAATTGCAAATTACATTTGCACAAAATTATAAATGAACATCAACTTTAATAATGTTACATGCTAGGCAATTTTATTATAGATCTTTTTGGTAATTTTTTGTAATTAACATGTAAATGTGCTCTTTCAGTAACAACGTGCTCTTTCATTAAAACGTATCTAAATTGACAAATAGCAAATGCATTCATAACACTGTAAAAGTGTACAAATTTTTATGAACAAATCAAATTGCTATTAAAAATGTTGACATCCACACTAACTCTCTCTGAAGGGATCATAACAGTAGCTAATGAGAGAAGCAAAAAATCTTTAAATAAATCTTAATGAATCAATTATGTTTTTGAAGACGAAGCATGAAGATTTACCCAGTCTCATTTTTTATCTCAGAAGAATGCAACGCTCACAAGTTTCTGCTCTCTTAGACAATCCATTTAAAGCATTCACACAAACTCTGCCCTCCGGAGCCATATATAACTCTTCATATATAAACTTTTCTCATACTTCACTCTAGTGCATTTGTGGTGCCTCTCCATTTCTCTCCCTAGCATTACAGTGTGACACCGACAAAAGTTCAACGGCTTTCACTTTATCACAAGTTTCTGAGTCACACACTCCTTTCAGTCATGGCTATATAGCAGGAGTGATTCAGCCAAAATGACATGTTGCCATAAGCTTCCACAGACACACAAAGCACATAGTGATAACTGCGACCATTTAGGCCATATTTCAGTCTTGTTATCCTCTTTGAATGATTTCACCAAAATGTTTTTTGTGCAACTAATGACACTGTAGGAGGGCCTTAAAAGCTTGCCTGTATGAAATCTGTGACATTCGGAACTGAACTCCAACCACTGAAAGCTTCCTTTTTAACTCTAGAAAGACATTCGGTGACTGAGACTTTTCTATTTGTGCAAAGAACAGTGAGAATGAATGAGATGTTTCTCCAAAAACACAACAGATTCGCCTCTAAGACCTGGTTGTCATGGTTTTGTGCCAGCAAAGAGCTTCTTGCACGGTGCATCATTTCTTATCTCTCCCAGACACAAATTAAACCAACATTGAGCTAGAGATTCTACAATAGGATGAAACAGAGCTGAATGAGCTCAGAATCTGATTGGCTGCTCTTAGTTTGCTTCTCATGTGCAATAAACGTTGACAAAATACAGTTTTCCCCAATTGCTCAGGCAGTAAAATCTATCCTATTAGCCTACTTTAAAGAAGGTGATTAAAATCGACAGTATTTGTGAGTTTTACAAAAAGTATAAATGAAATGCCTCGTTTTATAATATTCTCAAGTAGACAGACTGGCAAATGTCACAACTTAATGTTTAACACATTAGAAAACAAGTGAGAAAATTAAGATATAAAAAGATCAGTTAATTAATTTAAATTAAAATAAAAATGCAAAAAATGTTCTAGAGAAGTATAAATGGTAAAGCTGAAGATTCATAACAGGGTTTTTTTTTACTCTCACTGCTGTTGGAAATGTATTAAGGTGTCTGAAAAGCTGACTCATTGTAGTAAAAGGTTATGGTCAGTGTTTTTAATAACTGTCCGTGACCCATTTTTATGCAACGCATGAATGAGATTGAATGTAATTTATTCTTGAATAGACTGTTTAATTTTGTCTTACAAGTTTGAGGTTTGTACAAATTACTATTAGGGCATGCAGCATGATAAAATATTAGAACAAGAATTGATTTTTTTTATTAACTGGGAATTGAATGACAAAAGATAGAGGGAGACTCAATCAGGTTTACAAAATGAATAAATAGACATTTGACTTTTTGACAAAAGAAAGCAAATGTAGTTTTATTACATATTGATAATAAGGCAGGTTTTCTTAGGAATAACATACACTTATGAATCATTTACAATAATGATGTGCTATAGGGTGGCAGTGTGCGTAGTGATGTGAAGTTTATATAATCTTTTTAAAAAGGGTCAAGAGATGAATACATTTTTGAAAATCATTTGACATTTAAGAGGGCGATGTACTATAAAATCAGGTTAAGAAGCTGTTATTCAACTTAAGATTTCAAAACTTGTTACTCCAAAAATAACTTTTGTATTGACACCAGTATTTTCTCAGTATGACGTAATGATGGGTTGGAAGTGATGCTCAGCAGAAAAAGATCAGCAGCTAATTTTAGATTAAACTACACCAGCTTTTAGCTATTTCAGCCCCACCTACACTCTCATAGAGGTACAAAAGCTGTCACTAGGGCAGAACCTTTGCAAAAGGTAAATTTTTATACCTATAGGACCACATTTGTATACCTAAAAAGAACAAATGTGTACCTCATATTACCTTAAAGGTACCAACATGCACCTGTAAGGTACAAAAGTGTACCTTTTGTATATAAAAAAAAGGTTGACAGCTGCCACCCCAGTGACAGCTTTTGTACCCTATTTCTGAGTGTGTACGGATTCAGAAACAGAAGAGAGCACATAAGGGGTGTTGTCAGCCTTGCCTCATGTCCAGACAGAATCTGCACAATCTGCAGAAAACAACACAAATTTTGAGCCCATTGTTCAATCTATTTATTTACTATTTGTTTAAATGTGTGTAAATATATATTTATTTAGTTTTCATTTTAATTTCAGTAATATTACAGAATAATATGCAAATGTTTAGACAATTTATGTGGATGTATTATATGAGACAGCGACTGTAGTTTTGTTTTCCAAACATTTTATTCTAATTGGATTTGCATTGTAAACCTTAAATAAGCGGGTTTTTTTTGTCACGTTTTCAGCTCCTTTACGCTCAAAATAATTCCACAGATTATTTTTATTTACATAATACTGCACAAAAATAACAAATAAAATCCTCAGATTCTGTCTGGGCCAACTCATGACTTTATTATTAAAATAGTTTTGAACAAGGTAAACCAATTTTGTTATTGGCAGGATACTGAGATGTGCTGTTTAAGCATGAATATATGCGACAATTGTTGAAGCAAGTGTTCTTAAAAAAAGGTTTTCTGTTATGCTTTTATTTGTCGTCAATGGTATCAGTTTAGTGTATATACAAAGGTATTATATTCTGGTTATCTGTGGTATCGAGCCAACCCTGTTCCCCAGACATCTTTTACTGTCAAGCTGTTGTCTCTCTTTACCTCTCCACAACTCACATAAATAACAAAAATAAAGAAATATAACACCAGTCACATAGAAATCGCTAAATAATGAGCATCTCATCTGTGGATTGAAGACTGACTCCAACATGGCATTTAGCAGAGATCCTCATATTGGGCGAGTGAGTTCGCAGATCCTTCATGTGTGTGCTAGACTAACACACCCCAGCTTTTGTTTATTGATAGAATTAGTGTGGAAATTAATTTCCACAGCACAGACAGTGTGGCCTCACCTTTGAGTCTGTCTCGCTGTTCCGAATGTGATAAAGCAATATGTAATTAAATCATTTATAATGCATTTTTTTTTACAATTACAAGCCTCCATTTTTGTTTCTTTAACTTGCAAACTTTTTCATTATGATTTTTTAATGCATACAGCCTCAGGCGTCAAACACATCAAGATTGGTGCTTAAATAATTAGATGGTGGCCCACATTACGCACATTACATTTTTTAGGACATGCTTCATGCTGTCCAATTAGCCAAAAAATATAGCGCTCAACAGCACCCTGCTCCTCCACTTTCACCTGTCTTCAGGGTGATGAATCATCCCTCCCGTCCTCACTTTATATATATGAGAACACTTTTCTACCCGTTTAGCACTGGATGGGAATTCATGAGTCTTAAACTGTCTACTTAAACTGCTAGAAAAGGGCAAATACGCTTTTGAACACAAATGCTCATTGTTTACTTTCACATGTGTGGAGTCTGGATTACAATGAAGATTTTGACAGGCTTTTCCCTAAGAAGTGTTGCTATTTCTGTCGTTGGCTGGCTTCTTGGGTCGTCTGGGGTGGGCTTTTAATGCCTGTGCAGAGTTCATTAGGAAAACACTAATGGAGAAGCCATTATTGAAGAGCACAGTTTTAAAGAGACCTCAGAGACTGGCACAATGGTTTTAGATGTCTTACTTTATGTTGTATACAAGATATACTGTAGGATACAAACTAAATAGTCTGACGGAATCACTCTTTTGGTTATTGGATAATAAGGTGTTGAAAAATGTGACTAATTGGTGTGGATTTTTAATGAGTATTTTTGCAGATTACACTGTTGGGGCAGTTGGTAATGACAAATGACTTGTGTCTTTATGATTCATTTACTGAATCTTTCCTTCAGTCAAGTGTTTTCACAACATTGATTCATTTAGAGAGTAAACAAGTGTCTATGAATGAGTCACTGAATCATTTAACTGATTCGTGCAGGTTATGTACAGATTTTTTCTTTGATTTTGTCAGGTACATCTAGTATTTTTGTTTTGAAATAAGAATTCTATGCACAAAATATAAGGTTAATAGTTATCTGGTGTTGATTAAACTGTTTGGAAGAAAAGTCACATTTCCAAAGTGTTTTGCTTGCATAATAAGGCCAACAGATTTATTATAGGCCACAGATAACAAAACAGCCATACATATATATTATTCAAATTTTCCAAAAGCACAATCAGCACAAATATACACTTGTTTTAAAGTATACCCCTTGCAGAATAGCCAAAATGTTAACATGAAAAATAAAAGAGGCATCATAAAAAGTGCATGTTATTTTGAATTTAGTACAGTTCTACAAGCTATTCCCTATACATCTTTACTGAAAATACTGGAATTATTAATGATTTTATAAAAATGGCCCTGTTCAAAAGTTTACACACCTTTGTTTTTGTGTTTTGTGATATTTTTTTCATGAGTTACAAAGTCCCTACACATTCTTTGGATTTCCAGCCTCTTCTATTTGAACCTGGGTTTTCCAGAGCACAATGGTGCATTATGAGTCAGGAGGTGTAAACAGTTTAACTGAATGATGATCATGTACAGTAGGATGATGTACATTTTTCTATTTCTGCTTGAAGATCATGTGCACTGCCCATTAGAAGTTGCATAAAAACTTGTTTCCCAGTACACAAAATAAAGCATAATTTACTCAGATTGTCCCATTTTAAAGGTTTGCACTACCTTAATTCACTGCATTTCCTTATTGAGCTTCAGCAAATGTTTTCACTTTTGTTAATAGTTCTGTATGAGTATCAATTATCGTCAGTGTAAAAAAAATAATCTATCTCAAATTCACACAGTAGCTTCTGGAAAGGGGTCAAAAATAGAAAATATAAAAAAACCTGAAGGATTTTTCTGAATAACAGTTAAACTGCTTGGCACAATTAAGAACTGAACTATTACATAATATAACAACAGACATGAATTATCCAGGTATAGCGATTAAGACTCCAGGTCAGGGTGTGGCTAATTTTTTTCATAAATTCAAATATTTTAAGTTAAAATATAAATAAATAAATAAATAAATAAATAAATAAATAAATAAAAAATAATAATAATTCATACACACATAAATATA
>CAIGQW010000302.1:10264097-10281245 GCA_903798125.1 Danio choprae | reverse complement strand
CGCCTTAAAGGGGCGTGGCGGTCATCAATCAAATTTTGACATATAGTACCGTATATTACTCTCTCTCATACAGTATCTGAACTTGAAATCAACTGCACTTTTTGATAGACCCACTAGAGGGCAACATATTCTCATTGGAGAATATAAAACATGAAGAAGCGGAAGATGGAGGACTGATGAAGAATGATGTCAAAATAGTCATATGTATTAAATTGAATGATAAAATACAACTGACAGTGAGCTCATGGTGAGTTAAAATGTGTTAAAATGACGTTTTATGTTAAGCTATATTACTGATGCCGATTTGTACACCATCTCTCTACTTACAAGAAACAACACAGAGAAGAAACATTGCTGGAATTCCTGTGATACATGAGATCAACACACAGACATGTGACAGAGGCTGACAAACAAGTACTATCACCTTCCAACATACACATGAAGGAGAAAATTCAGAAATACACACAAGAAAATGTACAATTGAACAACACTGGACGAACCGCACATGTCATGAAATGAAAATTGCATAATGTAATTGTAGACTTACGATTTAAGAGGCTTCTTCTTGGTTTTGGCAGGTTTGTTCTGGTTGTGATCCTCCAGCTCAACAATGTGATCATTGTCATTTTCATTATCATTGCTGGTCTGGTCATAAGAGGCACCTTTCGGGGGTGAGTTGCCAATCTTGCTGGATGATTTAAAGGGACTGATTGAGTCATCAAAGGAGTCTGATTCAAAGCTGTAAGATCCTTTAGAAAGACCTGGAGAATTGGGGATACCAATGTTTGAAGAAAATGGATTAAAATTAGGGTCTTCCCACTTGCTGGGGTCAAAGTTGTATGATGCCTTAGGGATTGGGATATCGTCATTGTCATTTGAAAGTGCTGGGACAGGTGCATTGTCTAGCTGCTCCATTTGGGGTGGAGGAGCCTTCTTTATCCCTAGTTTTGGCTTTCGGATGGGCATCTTGGCACCTGGTTTCTTGCCCAGGTTTTTGGGAGGAGGAGTACTGTGTGGTGCCTCTCCACTGTCCTCTGAATAGTCAAACTCCAGTCTGACTGGTTGACGATTGGGGATTGGCTGTTCCTCAACTTTGAGGGGTTGCGCTTTAGCAGGGGAAGGGGCGCGGGGCTGTTCCAGAGCAGCAGGGGTGTCTGGAACTAATGTAAAGTCAGCCTTCCTGCCCAAGACTGGGGAGTTGGCAATCTTACTGCCTCCCGTGCTGAATGGGTTAATATCTTTAAAGTTATCAGGATCCCATTTGTAGGAGGCACTGGGAGGGATAGGAGACTCCTCGTCAGGGATAGTTGAAGCCTCTGGTACTGGATCAGGTAGTTCCAGTAAGGGTTGAGCTGATATTGAGGTGGTCGTAATCTCCTCAGCCAAAGGTGGAGAACTCTCTACTTGAGACTTTATCCTGTTTCTGCGTAGGGTACCAGCAGGACTAGGACTAGGGCTAGGAGAGGAACTAGGCCTCTCTTGGGTTTGTAAGGGGCTTTCAGGACGGGATTTCCCTCTCTTTTTCTGTTCCGGAGTGCTGCTTGAGGACACCGTTTTAGGAGAAGAACGCTCTGGGTTTGAGTTTTGTCTGGAGAGAGGCTTCTTCTTCAGGGAACCTGGACGGGGCTTCTTCACTCTACGAAGGGTTCCTGGTGCACTCTCTGTTCCTATGCTGAAGGACTCTGTTCTTGGGTGAATGGGTTTGTCGGAGATTCCTGGGGATTTGTTTCCTGGGCTCTCTAACTCACCAGACTGTAGGCTTTGAGAGCGGGTAAGAGGTGCTCGGCTTGATCCAGAACCAAAATTTGATTCTGGGAAAGGGTCATTAGAGATTAAGTAATCTAGGTTGTAGGTGCCACTAGCAGCTATTGGTTTGTCCTCATCAAAGGCTATCGAATCAGAGCGACTGGGAGATTTATGCAGTGATGGGTCTTCACCTTCACTGGCAGGGACGTCAGAAGTAGAAGCTGTGAAAAATGGAGAATGACTCATTAATATACATTTTAAATAACGAATCATGCTTTAAAGAGGATCACAGAATGCTACTCACTGCTGTTAGTCATATTTAAAACAGTACAAAATATGTTTGTTATGGATTATCTTTCATAAATACACATTCAATAGCAACACACTGTATTTCCACTAGAGGGAGAACAAGTGCAGAACTTCATAAAGATTACAGTACTTCTGTCAAATAATGGAAGCAAAATGCAGATATTTCTTTATTATTTTGTAAAAACAAACAAGAACAAGAAGCAAGTTTAAAAAAAAAAGTAATGAAGAGAAACTGAACTGAAACTGGTATTGCATAAAGAATAAATAATATAATAAAATTTCCTTACATTTGTTTCCATGAACGCACGCATTGACATAATCTTTCTGGGTTCAAGAGTTTTATGTAGTAAACTGGAAATTACTTTTTTTTAATTCTTTAATATCTATTGCTACTCTACATGGTCTCCTATAATATTCATTTACAATTTATTGCATTTATTGGCACTTAATACTTTACCACTTATATTTCAAAAATTGTTCAAAACAAGCCAAGTATCAATACATGTTTCTTGCAATCTGAGCTTAGAGTAAGCCCCGCTAAAGCTAAATAAACAAACTGTGGTGATATTTGTGATGGAATAGAGATGTAAACAATAAACATACCTGTGTGTTTAGGGGACAATGTCTCCGAGCTGGTGTAGGGGTGCTCTGTTGGGGGCAATGGTGGGGACACAGACTTCACAGGAGTGGTGGACTCTGGTGTTTCAAAAGCTCCGTCTGAGTCTGAGCTCCTACAGAAGAGACAGTGAGACATAAGAGAGTCTTAATATATTGAATTAAGAGTTTATTCAATAATCATGTTAACATCAAGACTGCTTTGTTTCCATTCAGAGAAGCTGCATATCCAATACAGCAGAGATACAATAAACAAACAGCTGTTTATGTGGCAACATGTCACAGCTCATAATTATAAATCAGGATCAAATAAATACACATGCATCTACAGTATATCACAACATAGGCATAATTCAAGACCCTAGTGGGTTATTACAGATAGATTTTTAAAGCTCTAGACCTGCAGCTACAACAGGAGACCAATAACAGCAGCTCAAACACGTATTACGCTCACCCATGGTGTCCGTTTTCTCTATCATTCACTCATTATTTCATTATGACCAATATCAGAGCGAAGTTGGAATATCAAACTCACTTAACACACTTGAATGCCATTTCAGTCGAGACTGATGATGCCCATGTTGGTTTTTACACCAATGCCACAAAATGTCGGTTTGTCAACGTTTTTATGTCTTGGTATTAATGCATACCGTAATACACAGACCTGACACAATTTGCGGTTGTGTAGGAAAGCTAATTTGTACAAATCCAGTAACAGTCTAATTGCAGCATTAAAGGCGCAGCCTCAGACAGATGTGCAGACCACCACCCAGTCTTACCACATTAGTCCCTGTCCTCTCCCTGCTGCTATCCCACGCTCACCTTTGCCCGCCTGGGATCATGTAATCATATCTGGAGGTCCAGCTGAGGCGTCGGAGGAGCCCTAGGGCTGGGTCTACCCCTTCCTCTCCAGATGTCCCTCCCAGCAGTGTGTCCCAGCCCCAGCGAGCCCACTGCAGCGGAGACAGAGCCTGCCACGCACTTACTGCCATGTCCGCCACCAATAACAGGCTCACCTAATGCAGATCTGAAGCACTTTGATTCTAATCCTTTGTGTGTAACATCCCCTATTCCATCCTCTTTCCTGCTTCCTTTTTTTTATATCTTGTGCTCTTTCTCTTCAGTCTTATGCTGAAGGTGGGCTTTATCCAAAATGAAGCCCGCTGCAGATACTCGCCTCTTGCCGACTCACCGCTTGTCTCTCTCTCTCTTCCCCTTTAACACATCCTTCGACACGTTTCCCTCCCCCACGTTGAGGAGGGAAGCAACACTTTTCACTCGGGCTACTGTAGTAAAAAGAAAACAGTTCTTTCTGTTTAAATCATGATTTATTTTATCCAACACTATCTCTCTTTCTCTCTAGTCTTTTATGCAGTAAAGCAAATATAAACACTTATAAAGGAACAAAACATTTTTTTGTGAATTCCATGATCGATTCTCTTACTATCCACAGCAAGGACTCTGACCACAGTCATACACTCCGTTTTGCTGCATCGAATTTTGATGAATGTATTAATGCCTTCACTTCAGTGCAGTGAACACACCCATTCCCTGCTGAAAAGATTTGCACATGTTTTGGATGCTGCTCCTCTGCATGAGATGCTAACCAGCAGCAAGATAAATCAGATCAATAAAAAGGATTTTTTTCAGGATGAGTGATTCTACATTTGTCAGATATGTACATTGAGTTGGGAAAATAAGCATTGAAAAAGCAATAAATAATAAGCATAATCATTTGAATAAGCATTTTCTCAGAAAACCTATTTCTAAAGGTGCCAAAAAGGATGTTAGGTTTCTAAAGGATGTTGGTAACAACCAAAGAAATCCATATATACAAAGAAAACTAATTTAATTAGTTTACAAATTAAAATATGCGTAATAAAATTAAATGACGCAAGGAAAAAGTATTGAACACATGAAAAAAGGGAGGTGTAGAAAGGCAGTGAAAGCCCAGACAGCAGCTGAAATCTCTCAGTAGTTCTTCAGCAACCCTCTGCCCTTCGTCATTGTAAATTAATATTAGTTGCTTCAGTCCAACATCTACATTACCAGGATGATGATGAAATCAGGGTGGACATGTCAGCAAGACAATGATCCAACACAGAAGCTGCAATCACCAAAATAGCCTTTTATATAAAGTATTAAATACGCTTCAGCATTATCTCCTTGTGTCATTTCATTGTTATTACACATAACTCATTTTTTTCACATAACATATTGTTTGGGTTTTTACCAAAATCTGGTTCAATTCCATGTCAACAGCTCCTTTAGAAATATTATTCCCAGGAAAAAACATGAGGTGTTCATGTTCAATACTTATTTTCCCTGCTGTATTTATTGATTAATATATTATGTTAATATTTACTATATGTGGTTCATTCCGCTGTGAAGACCCCTGGTAAGTCAGTGGCTAAGCCGAAGAAAAGTGAGTGAATATTTTTTATAGAAATATAATACTATAAATGATATGAACTATACCTACAGTATAATTAATTTACAATACATGCAACCCTCTAATGTGACATTTGAGATCCAATACCCAGCACTTTGATAACTAAATCAGAATGAATTACATAGATATAAATTTCTTACCTGAGCTGATCAGCATTTATAATAAAAATAAGAGGATGATATGATCATATTAATAAAAAAAAATGCTCATACATGTGATAACAAAAGCCCCTCTGCATCATGTAGATAGGTATTGGTAAAAGTGGCTTGTCATTAATAGTGTAAATGAATAAGAGAGAGAGAGAAAGAGAGAGAGTTAATGAGAGTTTATAATAATCTTCAGGTTTAATACTTAGTATAGATCAGTCCCAAACTCAATGGGGTGTAATAATGCTTACATTTGATATGGGTACATAGTGCAACATGTTGCAAAATAAAGCTGAGATTATATCATAGATTTTGAATTCAAAGATAGTATTATTAATAGATCATAAGATATAATTCAAAAGCAGATGGCATGGGATGCATTTGAAAAGTCTTCCGGTCTAATTTTACAGTTTTCAGTGTGTTAATGACAATCGATGAGATAATTATCACTTGATGAGCATTTCAACCCATGCAGAGACGTTTTTATCTGGCAAGCACACTGTTACCATGGTGACAGTGCTCTCTAGACATATGCTCCTATGTGCCAGACAACACACACACACACACACACACACACACACACACACACACACACACACACTGGCAAATTGCACAAAATCCTAGCTGAAGCCTCAATTTGTCCTCTCTTTCACATAGATCCACACATGCACAGGAAGCCTATTAGGACATATAAAAAGCCCTTTATTTCCTGGTATGGGAAAATAAAATGCTGATTTATGTCTGGAAGGTCTGCTGAGGAAATTAGGTGGAAAACTGTATCATGAAGTTTATGTCCCTCTCAGGGGTTTTAAAAATCTGTGAATGGTTTTCCAAGTCTAGTGTTTCATATTTGAAACTCTCTTCTATATGGTACAACAAAAAATAATAATACACCTGTCTTCAACAACTAAATCTCACCGAACATTTTAATAACTCCACTGAGAGATGAATAATTGCCAATTGCCTGCAGTAAACTGTAAATGAATATAATAATCAGCATAAATCTGAAAATGCTGCAGGACCAAACATTAAACATCTCCAATAAATACACCTTAAGGTCTAATATAATGTAAAATGCTAAGGTTTTTTTAGGTGAATGTGTCTGTTTAGTACGGCATTCCTGCCACAAACCCTGTTGTTATTGTAAAATCCCACAATGCTGTTTATATAAAGCTAAACTAAACCAAAATGACAGCTATTAACTTGACATAGAGAACCACAACTGATAATTATATATATATATATAAAATATAAACATATCATTAACAAAATACTGCATTAAATAACACTGTGCATAATTCTAAAAATCCTTGTTATAGTAGTAAACATAATCAAAAATACACTGAGAAAAAAATAAAGTAATGCTTGAAAAAACATTCAGATTTGCTCTTTTTGTGCCAGAGGGTACAAAATGTACTAGATATTAAGGTTATGACACAGGTTGACCACTAGAGGGAGATAAAGCAAACAAGATTAGAGAGAGCGAGAGCGGGAGAGAAGGCTGTGCTCTAAAAAATATATATACTGCCATATACTGCTGGTGTGAATAGTATACTAATAGTAGTATGCTAGTGCACTATTCTGCCCTGTTTCAAACCTTGAGAAGTCCCTAATGTAGTCTAATATTTATTAAAAGTCAACGGTGTATATCTACAAATGTCAAAGGACATATCTGTGGCAGCTCATGTTGCAGTTTCTCACAGTGGGAAATTCTTCTGTATTGATAATTAAGGATTCTACAATATGATAACATGCTGCTAACAATGAAAACTATATTACATATTGTATTACTACAGGGCTGTTGTTTGCTTGATTTCGATTATCTGATAAACAATAAGGTGTAATTACTTTTAGGAAAAGGCACTAAAAACAGGATGCAGATGACAAACTTTGTCCATGTTCTTCCCTCATAAATGTGTTTTATGTACTACAGAAAGTACATACTCTCCTAGTCTCATTCCCAAATAATTTCAGGTTTTTATTTTTTATTCTTCTTGGGCTTGAAATGAACTGCAAATTTTATGTGCTGCTGTCTTGAGGTCTCTATATTTTTTCAGTTTAAATTAAGGAGACATAAATAAATAAATAAATAAAATATAGATGCACCCACACAGCACAAACATGCACACATACATGTACAAGTGAAGTGACTTTTTCAATAAAATAGTTTTTAAGCTAAAGAAATACATTACATTTTTGTAATGTAGTGCCGTTACTGAAAAAGCGAAACATTTAGTTTTTCATCAACAATATTAATTGTATAATAATATTGATAGTGTAACAATTATTAATGAAATATTCCTAATATTAATCACTATCTCAGGAATGCTTAATTTTGTAATAATTCAGGCCTTGTCCACAGGAAAAGCCATATTTTTATGATAATATTTTATAAAAAAAAAAATTGTTCCATGTCAGACATAAACATAACAATTCACTGTTCAGTAATAAATAAAAAAGAAATGAAAAAAGAAAAAAAATAAAATACTTTATACACAGTACAAAGGATGGTACACTTGTGCAATAGGAAGAAAAAAAACAAAAAAAAAAACTAAATATAAGATACACATGATAGAATGTCAGCTTTAAAGTTTGTCCAGCAAAAAAGCTATATTGGTTCACAAAGGGGTATTTATCATTTTGGCATTTCATCCAGATAGAACTTGTGGTTTGGGAGAGTGAAAAATTTTTCCAGAAAGGATAAATCTGAAAATGATGCCTTGGCTTTTATTGTGAACACCCAATCCACATATTTCTTAAAAAAGATGATGTCATCAGTCTACGTCTCGACCCTAGTCAGACACCACTATACATCATCTAACGGCAACAGCAACAATGGTGGACTAAAATACATATGTTTGTGCTGCAGAAGCTACTGAGCTTAACAGCTAAAAACTAAAAAGCATTCATCATGTTCATCTTGTGTTGGTTTCTGGCATGTTCAGCCTCATGTTCCAAGTCTATCTCCATGGTAGAATTACAGTGTCACATACTGGTCTGGCATGTATACTACATTTTTATTTATTTTTTCAGTGGTTTTATGTGCATGCAGATCATTTTTGAGACAACGCAAAAATAAGACTGGATAGAGAAAGCTCTGACTACATGTGGATGTAGCCTCAATGACCCATCATCAATTATTCTAAACTTCCATAACAAGCAATATTTCAAATTAGAAATGTAACTAAAAACTAGACATCCAGGGCTCTTCAACAGGGCTTCCACTCAGGAGGGATGCAGTGATGTACCAACTTTCAATACTAGATCTGTCAAATAATTCAAGCATACGCTCAATATTTTATGTGTGCTAGATTTCCTGCAGCTCTGAGCTTATTTCGTGGTCTCTGAGGCTTTAAAAAGTGAAGACTGATAGGCAGAGAGTGCTGGCCATATGCATCACCCAGATCCATCAGCACATGTTGCTCATTTTGACACGACGTTGTCAAAAGACAGGCTTGATGTCTAACCCATTGTGACATCACTCTGTGAGAGGACACATGACCCGGGGATGGGCTGTACTTATGATATAAGTATTTCAAATACATATTTCAAATACAAAATAGTATTTTGTAATTTGTATTTGATGGGGTTTATAAAAATGGGTTAATATTTTGTATCAAAATACTTTAGTGTCTTGTATTTTTGTATTTTTTAAATACTGTAAATTACTTTGTAAGAAGTACATGATGACATCATAAAAATGCGGCCTCTGATTGGTGCTTTCTCAGTTATTTGCCTAGGCTTGAGATCAGAACAAAAAATTGATTAAGAAGGTGGTCAGTTATTGGAGTATGGATGGAAATTATGCAACACACTTAAAGAAAATAACAGACAAATGGCATGGGTATATTTGGGAGCAAATCAAGAATCACTGAAAATAGTATACTGCACAATGTCTAGACCAGTAATATATAATGGCAGTATAGTGTACATTTCAGCATCAGCATCTTTGCTTAAAAAACGAGATGGAATAGAATATCAGTCCTTAAGAACAGGATGAGGAGCCTTCAGCACATTATCATTTTTAGTCTCAGTGCTGCAGGTGCTCTGTATGGTTAATGAAGAAAAAAAGATTTATGTCTAAAGATGTCAAAGAAGCACAATACAATATATGAGACACAAATACTGTATAATATAATACTATATACTAATACTCCAGTCTATACAGACTGGCCAAAAACTCCAGACTCCCCTTACACAGCAGCAGCAGGATGTATATGAAGAGTTTAATTGCAAAAACAGATAACTCCATTGTTTAGAGATATCATGTTTTATGCTGTGCATTAAAAAGTACGACTGGAAAAAACGTGATTTATGGAAATGACTAAAACTGAAGATTTTAGTAGTTTTCAGAAATCCTGTTCCCCTTCATATGGGAACTCCAACGTGCATCTGTATACAGACTACGGGAGATTGCTAAATGACTAATCACTCTGAAGAGAAAGAAAAAGGGCCAATGAATGCCAAATGAGTTGGCAGAGCTCAGCTCCGCAGGTGCGACTGATTAATCAGTAGCGTCCACGGAGTGAGCATCTGATTCTTTGCTTCAGACCTCACACGAGACTGAAGAGCTCCTGATCTGCAATCCTGATTTCCAAGAGAAACCAGTGTTATCACCAGTGCGGGCGAAGATGCGACAGCGGCGGTCGAACTGGGCTCCTTTTCCATCCCCTGGGCGTTTCACTGGTGTTCAATAAAAGAGTAGTTTTTCCTAAAAGAGTAGATCCCCTAAGAGAGCAACATGGCCGAGCAGCACGTCTTTTTAAAGATGTTGGTTAGCGCACGAGCAGTCCTGAGGATCACAGTGAGGGCTAATCCGTCACCTTCAGGCTCGCGGACCCCTCACTCCTTGTCAGTGCGCTCTGTCCAAGCTTCAAGTGAGGGTGCAGGTCCATCCTCCGGGTTGGCTGCGCTCTCATTGACACCGGGGACCAGATGTCCATTGCTGCATCGGAGGGCGGGCTAACATGCTTCGATGACCTCCGGGGTGATCAGCGAGGCTCCGGATTTGGAATCGGACATGTTAGGCATGTTATTCCGGGCTGCTTCGGCCGTAGGACTGGAGATGGCTTGTCCCCCAGCTCCGCGGCCGGACCACTTAGATGGGTGTTACGTGGGGGCCAAGAAGAAGGCAAGGGCTTCCAAGCCCCCCATCCCCTTCTTCCTAAAGGTACACAGTGAGCTCACGCAGGCATGGAGGGCACCTTTTTCTGCCTGGGCCTCGTGCGCTTCCACTCTCACCACCCTCGATGGTGGAGCAGCCAAGGGATATGAGGTGATTCCTCAGGTGGAGCTCGCTATTGCGGTCAATCTTTGCCCGCAAGGTGCCTCCTCCTGAAAAGGTCCAGGCTGCTTCCGCTCTGCACGTTATGGCCACTTATCAACGCTACCAAGCGGAGAAGTTGGCCGAGATGCAGGAGGGTGGTTCTTATCCGGGCTTAAAGCACAAGTTCCGCCGCCGCACAAATCGGCCGCCCAAATCGGGGAAGACGATGGCCACACAGTTGGTCCAGAAACGCCAACTCTGGCTTAACCTGGCGGATATTCAGGGCACTGACAAAGCTTGCTTTCTCAACGCACCCATATTGCAGGCTGGCCTGTTCAGCGACACCATTGGGGACTTTACCCAGGTGGTCTTGGCAGTGAAAGAGCAGTCGAAGGCGATGGGAGAGGTCATCCACCAGCGCTCTCTGAAAACTGCTCTTCCCGCTGCCCCATCCACCTTGGATGCTCCTTGCAGAGGTCGCCCACTTGAGACTACAACACCTGCTACAACACCTGCCAAGCACCAGCATCGAGCCACCCGCGGGATTGGAGCGCCCCCGCCCCAGGGCGCCATTAAGTCCGGTAAATGGACCGTAAAGCGTCCCTGAGACAGGCCATCCGGAGAAGAGGGGAACTGCTCTTTCCTCGGTGGGGGGGCCGAGGATGAATTCAGTCCACAACAGCGACTTTAATTCCAACGCTGGCCTTCTGGCTGGCGGTACCCAAATTTTCAATAAAAGGGTTTCTCTCTTGCAAACCCGAGCCTTGCCAGTCTGGGATGCTCCACCTTCCAGCTCGCAGGGCCAGGCCATATCGCCACAGGCTTCCAGGGTACAAGAGACCAGTCTCCTTTCCCTCACCCCAGCCTCATTGCGGGATCCAGTGAGGAAGGTAAGAGGCAATCTCTTATTTCCAGCTCTTCCTCGGGCCGCTCTGCTTCCTGAGGTGAGCACTCCCCTCCCCAGCTGCCTCTCCGCTGGCATGTCAGTGATCGCTCGGATTACGTCATTAGCGCGAGCTCTGCCAGCCTGGTTAGCACTGCCCAGCCCATTGCGGTGGCTCATGCGGACAATCAGACTTGGCTATGTGATACAATTTGCTTCTTGCCCTCCCAAGTTCACGGGTGTACATTTCACGAGGGTCAGCCCAGTGTCTGACCCCTGTTTTGCGAGAGGAGATTGTTGTCCACCTGGCGAAGGATGCAATCGAGCCGGTCCCTCCAGCAGAGATAAGGTGCGGGTTTTACAGCCCGTACTTCATCGTGCCCAAAAAGAGCAGGGGGTTAAGGCCAATCCTAGATCTGCACAGACTGAACCGTTATTTACACAAAATGCCGTTCAGAATGCTTACGCAGAAACGCATACTCCTGAAGGACGCGTATTTTCATGTCTTTAATCTTCTACACCACTGTCCTTTCCTTCAGTTCGCGTTCGAAGGTCGAGCATGGCAGTACAAAGTCCTTCCCTTTGGGCTCTCCCTGTCTCTACAGGTTTTCACGAAGCTCGCGGAGGGTGCCCTAGCGCTTTTACAGCTTGCGGGCATACGCATACTTAACTATCTCGACGATTGGCTCATTCTGGCTTCATCCGGGGATCAATTGATTATGCACAGGGTCAGGGTGCTTTGGCACCTCGACCAGTTGGGGCTTCGGGTCAACCGAGAAAAGAGCAAGCTCTGCCCCATGCAGAGAATCTCCTATCTCAGAATGGAGCTGGACTCGGTCGCCATGGTAGTGCTGGTTAGTCTATTTGACAGGAAAACAGTGGTCCCACTGAAAATCTTTCAGAGGCTTCTGGGGCATGATGTGGCATCTGCAACCGCTGTCACGCCGCTCAGATTGCTTCATATGAGACCACTTCAGCGCTGGCTTCACGACCGGGTCCCCAGACGGGCATGGCACGCGGGCACACACTGAGTGTACATCACTCCGCTGTGTCGCAACACCTTTAGCCCTTTGGACGGATCTTGCTTTCCTACAGGCCGGTGTGCCCTTAGAACAAGTATTCAGGCATGTTGTCGTATCGACAGATGCCTCCAACACGGGCTGGAGGGCTGTGTGCAACGAGCATGCAGCCGCGGGTTTGTTGACCAGACCTCGGCTACATTGGCACATCAACTGCCTAGAGCTGTTGGCAGTGTTTCTTGCTCTTCACCATTTTTTACTGGTCCTACAGCAGAAACACGTGCTGGTCAGGACGGACAGCATGGCAACAGTGGCATATATCAACCGTATGGGGGGTATACGCTCTCGTTGCATGTCTCAGCTCGCTCGTCGCCTGCTCCTCTGGAGTCACACGTGGTTGAAATCGCTGCGTGCCATTCACATCCTGGGCGAGCTCAACCATGCAGCCGATGTGCTCTCACGGCAGCTAGCGTCCCAAGGGGAATGGAGACTCCACCCCAGTTCAGTCCAGCTGATATGGGAGTACATCGGGAAAGCCCAGGTCGACCTGTTTGCTTCTCCTGAAAATGCCCATTGGCAGTTGTTTTACTCCCTGACCGAGGCCCCCCTCGGCATGGATGCGCTGGCCCACAGCTGGCCACCGGGTATGCGCAAATATGAGTTTTCCCCAGTGAGCCTAATTGCACAGACACTGTGCAAAGTCAGGGAAGATGAGGAGCAGGTTTTGTTTGTTGCGTCTCTTTGGCCCAACCGAACCTGGGTTTCCGAACTCACACGCCTTGCAACGCCCCCTCCCTGGCGCATTCCCTTGAGACAGGACCTCCTTTCTCAGGGATGGGGCACCCTCTGGCACCTGCGCCCAGATCTCTGGAACCTCCACGTTTGGTCCATAGACGGAGCGCGGAAGACTTAGGTGACTTACCGGCTTCAGTGGTTAACACCATCACTCAGGCTAGAGCACCCTCTACGATGCATGCCTACGCTCTGAAGTGGAGTCTATTCACTGAGTGGTGCGCTTCTCGCCGAGAAGACCCCGGAACTTGCCAGATTAGGGTTGTGTTATCCTTCCTTCAGGATAAGCTGGAGCACAGGCTGTCACCCTCCACACTGAAGGTTTATGTGGCTGCCATCTCCGCTCATCATGGCACGGTGGATGGCAACATGCTCGGGAAGCATAAACTAATCATCCATTTCCTCAGAGGCGCAGGGTGATTAAATCCATCCCGCCCCCCTCTCATGCCCTCTTGGGATCTCTCTGTAGTCCTGGCGGGTCTGCAGGGAGATCCATTCGAGGGGCTTAGCTGCTGTGGCGTTTTCCATACAGTCTCCCATAGTCTGTTTACAGACGCACCTTGGAGTTCCCATATGAAGGGGAACGTCCTGGTTGCCTATGTAACCTACGTTCCCTGAATAGGGAACGGAGATGTGCGTCTCTACTGCCACAGCAGCTGAGTCTCCAGCCATTGGCTGAGTGTTCAGTCTTGAGCTGGCAAAAATCTGATGCTCACTCTGTGGACACTACTGATATACTCCACTAATGACTAATCAGTTGCACCTGCGGAGCCGAGCTCTTCCAACTCATTTGTCATTCATTGGCCCTTTTTCTTTCTCTTCAGAGTGATTGGTCATCTAGCGATCTCCTGTAGTCTGTTTACAGACACACATTGGAGTTCCCTATTCGGGGAACGTGGTGAAGGAATTGATCGAATAGGCCTATTGATGGAAGGTTTGCAAAGGCATTTCATGCTTCCTTTTAAAAGTATTTTGTAGTTTTTTCAAAATACAAAATATAGTATTTTATATTGATACTTGTTGTGGCTGCTGTATTTTGTCATTCATTTTGATACACGTAAAATTTAGGTATTTGGTATTTTATTTTAAAATACATTTCAATGTATTTTTGCCCATCCCTGACATGACCACCCCAATGACTGTCCCATTTTAACATGCCATGATACTAATGACAAAGTCAACCTGACAACACAAATGCACACTCCAGATAACAAGAAAAACAGAAGTGATGGTTGGCTAACAGTACATGCCCAAACAGGTACAATAAGTGCAAATCAAACAAACGTTTAGACAGAAGGTAAAACAAACTCTTCAGGGGTTTATGCTGTTTGTGAAAGAACGTGCAGGTCACATGATTACAGTGTACACAGAGTTGAAAGCTAAGCGGTGTGTGAAATCTCCTGGCGTCAGGGGCATCAGTGTTTTAGTGCAATTTAAGTACTATTGACATTGAATTTTGTACTAAAAGGTAAATGCGCTTTTCACTAAAGATACAACACTAAAAGAATTATGGTTATTAATTTATTTTATTTTATCACATAAAAGTCTATCAGTTACAGTTTTCGTTTATCTTTATCAAAGAATCTTGAAAAAACAAAAACAGTTTCTATGAAGGTCTTTAAACAGTTAATACTAAGCTGTTCTCAACACTGATAACAATGTTTCTTGAGTAGTGAAATAGTATATTAACATTTTATTAAATGGTCATATTAAATGACACTGAAGACTAGAAAACTAGTCTTATTAAAGTAGGAAACATATGCATATATGTACAGGAATGAAAGAGAATGAGCTCTATCCATCTTTATCTCTATCCATCAAGTGCATTTCTGTGTTTATGTAGAGCTGAAGGCAACTCTTTATAAATGCCACAAAAATAATGTAAAAACACCCAAGGTTTGTATAATTTATAAATGTAAAAAAACATTGTATGACTGCAAGATTTGAAAAAAATTACCTCAAAAATGATATCCTGTCATGCTGAGCTTCTGGTACAGTAGGTGAACTAAATGACAGACCTAATCAAATAAAGCTTTTAGAGTTGATGTCCAAACTTCCATCTAAACTATGCAGGTAGTGTTATGTAAGAATTCTCAAAAGGGGGTTGCATAAGGCATACTTTAGTCACTAAAAGCTATGTTAGTCATGGCTGAATAAGCAGCACTGTATGGTGCTACAATACTTAAAACCCAGATCTCAGAGCAGGTTCAAACCTTCCCATCATCCCCAGCTGTGTTGCCTATAGCAACAAATGCAGAGCTTTTTCGCACAAAGGTCAGTTACAACAAAAAAATATAACTATTGTGGCAAAGTGCAAGAGGATTATACACAGTACAATGTCTTATGCTTCAGAAAGAACACACATTTGGTTTATATGCGTTTAAAGGAAATGTTAGTTTGCACACAAATTAAACTTCCAAAACCATAGTCATTGTAAACCCAAGGAACACAGATTCCCATTTCACACTTTACATAGTTTGCCCAGGGTTAGCAATTCATTCTGGGTCTTCATACATTTACATTTTACACAGTACAGTTCTAAACCCTGGATTAACATCCTTATTTGCATATGCAGTGTTAGTGAAACTGATTGCACAAACATGCATCCTGATAATATACATTGCTGACTTCTAACTTCTATCAAGTGTTTTTCCTGAATGTACTTTTTATGCTAAGAATGAGATGACAATACAGCCTTTCTGTTTCTTTCCCATGTTCTGTCAAAGCTGTGCAACATTGAGTCACTGTTTGCAGTGTCCATAAAAATTAATTGGCGTACACTGTATCCTACCTGTCATAAAATTGTCTGTGACTTCTCTAATAAAACAGCATTTTGTATGTTGCAAACTCTAAAAAAAAAGTTTTTACGGGCAAACATGTTGCAGATTAGGTGATATTCAGTGCAGTAATTGACATTTACGACCCATTTAGAAATTTGGCAAACACTTTCTGGAACACATTTTATCAGATTTATCAGAAGCAGAATCAAACCCACAACATTTCTAGGTCCACAATCTACAGGAAAGCAACTTTACAATCATTATTAAAAGAAAAAACAGCCTCTTGTTTGCTTGCACGAGCCTTAGCTTTAGCTATTATGCTTTTCTGACTAAAGGTTACAGGTTTGACTGCATAGGCATTGGCTTCATAACTAATTTTTACCCTGCTATCTAAATATTTTTAAATCAAGAAGCATTTTTCACATAGACAAGTAAAACATATAATCTTGTTTTAAAAAATAATAATATGCCAAAATTAAGTGAGTTTTTCCTCAAAACAAGCAAAATAATCTGCCAATGGGGTACGCAAAATAATCTTATGTCAAAAGGAAAAAGAAGATTATTTTGCTTACCCCATTGGCAGATTATTTCTTAAAAACAAGGTAGTATATTTTTTGCTTGTCTAAAAAAAACTTCTTGATTTAAGAATTTTTAGATATTTGGACTAGAACCAAGACAAAAAAAATCGAAGTAAAGCATTTTTGCAGTGCAAGTATGAAACAAAGTGTTAAACCAATGTTAAGTGAACTTTAAAGCATAATTGTAAGAAAGTTATTAATTGAAATACATTGTGCACCTATATATATATACCAAATAATACCAAATGTTTTGCCTTTAAAATATTTTTTACAGATGTGGTCCCAAATTGAATTCATTGGAAAAGAGCAGCTCCATTAAATATATAATTTTGTGTTTGACAAAAGAAAAAAAACAACAGCAAGAACATTGAGTAATTGATGGATGTTTTATTACTTTAGATGTATAGCAGGCTAATACCAAAAACCATGAGGGGTATAAAAAACACCATTCCACCTACACAAAATTGTCTATTCTTCATGATCAATGGCATTCTGCTTTTTCTAAATGTCTACAACTCTCTCTCTCTTTTTCTCTCTCTCTCTCTCTCTCTCTCTCTCTCTC
>CAIGQW010000302.1:10204778-10256727 GCA_903798125.1 Danio choprae | reverse complement strand
TCTTCTTTACCATGGAGAGAGCCTCCTTAAAGAAAATAGCCACAACACCAACATAAAACACTTGAATGGTAGAATTTTTTTCCTTTTAATGAATCAATCAGTTTATTCGCTAATTGACCACATATATAAGACTTCTGTCAAATCACCCTAATGTGCTCTTATCAGGCAAAAAAATTGCAATAGCTGAGCAATATCACAGACAAAACCTGATCCTACGGACATAGCAGCAGACAGTCCATCAGCTGCTCCCGTCAAGGGGTGTGCCTCCTGTCACAGACTAAAAATACAACTCACTCCACCACAGCCTAAACAACTGCACATAGCACTGTTATCCTATAAGGAACAGTTGCAGATAGTTAGCTGAACTACTCTCTAATCAGCCCTATGCACGCATCAAAGTATTACCATTCTCTTCTTCATTTGCTCCAGCCGGATAGTGGGAGATTGCATGTTAAACATAACCACAAACCACAACTTTAATGTACACACCAAGATTTCTAATGCGAAGAGCACAAACACACAATCTAATCTCCAAAAACCAGCTGTATCCATAGGAATTGGTCCAGACAGGGTTTTTTTTTTAAGCAAACAGACTGCAGTAAATAAAGGCAGCAGGAGGGAGCTACAAGTCATTAAAAATAACAACGTCACTAAAGCATATAGCCTTTTCACATTCCCTTTATGCATACACATTAAACTATCTAAAAGAACTCTTTAGGTCATAATTAGACAAGAACAGTGTGGGTACAGGGTTGTCACACAGTTCTCCTTCATTAATCACATTAAGTCCAATTGTCTTGTTTTATAATGTTAAATGGTTAAAAGAGCTCCTTTTCAAGCCTCTTTAAAATAATTGTTCCATTAACTCAAAATAATTGGTATGGCTGACACTTGTTGCCATGGTAACTGTTGCCTAGCTCTTGTCATGCATAACAAGGTTTCCAAGTCTCTCTCTCTCTCTTTCTCTCTCTCTCTCTCTCTCTCTCTCTCTCTCTCTCTCACTCTCTCCCTTTTGCTCTCTCTCCTGGGAGCCTTTGCATCTACAGAGTTCATTCCCTGTAGTTGTAAAATTAAAAACTGAACACTCAAATGTGGAACTAGCTATCTAAATAAATAGTTTAGAAATTACATATTCAGGTAACCTAAATAATTAAGGGAAATTTGGCAATATGGAAAGCTGTCATATGTGACCCACTATTGGTAACATTGAGGTAGCCACTATACAAATTAGCATGAGCTCTCATTTCAACGTAAACGTGTGTGAACTAAAAAGCTAGCACTGTGATATTGTAGATAAACATCACAGAAAACTACAAAAAAAATAAACAAGTTGTCTGGATTCCTTAAAGGGTAACCTAAAAGTTTTAGTGAAATGGTAGCTACTCTGGATTTTATTAAAATCATATGTTTGCCTTAACAAGATCATTTCAGCTCATATTTGTGGAAAGTTGGTAGCTAGCCTAAAACATTTGACTAACCTTCCGGCTGTTCTGTGCACTGTAATTAATTTATGTACAAACCCTTAGAAGCCGAATCATTCTAAATACCATCTCTAGACATCCTAAAATTAAATAAGCTCACATGATGCCACAAGCGCTAAGTATTACAGCATTTACATTAAAGCAGCTTTAGCACAATGACAAAAGGCGTTTACAAATGTTTATTACACCATGAGCAAAAGTATCTTAACTGCACCCATAAAGTCCTGTAATCTACTTCATTCCTTACAAAAACAGAATTTAACCTTCTGTCAGCACAGAGCAAATCATTATCATCAAGTGGCTGATGCTGTCAAAACAAAGCATGAGCAAGCTGACAAATTTTGAAAGACAGAGAGACAGAATTCGCAACACACTTCCTTTTTCTCTCTCTGTCCTCCTACTGTCCCACCCCCATCCGTGCAATGACATCATCACAAACCATCTGTAATTAACAAACCATCTCCAAATAGCCACAAGGTTATGTTTTCCAGCACACACTTACACAATTAGTCAGATTAAAAGAGAAAAACATCATGTTAAATAGCAAAGAAGGTATAAAACTCACCCGACATCCGTACCCTGAGTAAAGTGTGTGACTATTCTTTTATGCAAGCCACTGAAATCTATCTATCTATCTATCTATCTATCTATCTATCTATCTATCTATCTATCTATCTATCTATCTATCTATCTATCTATCTATCTATCTATCTATCTATCTATCTATCTTCACACATACTAATATTCTCAACCAGAGCTGCCCTGAACTATGGCTTTTGTTCCAGACTGACAGACCTCTTGGTATGACCTCATGTGAGGGCGTTGGTGCAAATAGCAAACACATATGCATGCTTAAGCAAGACACGTGCATGCACACACACATACTGACAGATACAGACGAAATTCCTTTAGTCCACATCTGTGGAGAGACACAAAAAGTGTGGGGCTCAAGGATTACAGGGCAAATACATAGAGTGAAAGTTTCTCTTTCTTCTGTCCTCTCATTCTCACTCCTTATCACTTTGTGCACCACTCTCTCTTTGCTTTTATCTTTGTTTCCCTCTGGCTCCGGCATGTCTCTCTAAATGAGGTGCTAGGCTAAAACCTCTGACTGACAAGCACCAAGTGCTCAACTTTCATATGTTGTGGCTGCTGCAATAGAGCAGATATAGAATGAAGAGGGGGAGTGGAAAGTAATGACAAAATGAGAAAGCGAGAACGAACCTAAAAAGGTACCCTAAATAAGTACTCTAAATGTGTGCATTGTAATGCATAATTAAAATAAACCTGCATTTTACAATTCACCAAACAGGTCTTTCAACACCCACCTAGTGATATGGTAATATAAGGTGAAATAATAGACAAAATCCATTAAACAGTTTCAGATATATCCCATCTAGACAAACATAAAAAACACATTAAAAACTGATGCCCTGAACTGTGTTTCATGATATTTCTGTCTAGTATGTCATTCCTGTCTATAACAGTCAACAGTCAAAATTCAAAAAGGATTTATTTGTTGTTAGTAGCAGTAAATCAAGATTTTCTAAAAGTGGGATATTTAGGACTCACCTGCAGTCTGATGCTTCTTCTGGTTGCTCAGTTACAAGGGGAAAACTCTCCTCAGGTGCAGGGGGGAAAATCTCCTCAGGTACAGGTGGAAAGCTCTCTTCAGGTGGAGGTGGAAAGCTGTCCTCCGGAGCAGGGGGAAAAGTGTCCTCAGAAGCAAGGGGGAAACTATCCTCAGGAGCAGGGGGGAAACTCTCCTCAGGACCAGGGGGGAAACTCTCCTCAGGAGCAGGGGGTAAATACTCCCCTGTTGGGGTTCGGAATTCTAGCTCTGCCTGAGGCGAACCGAAGCTCTCAAATGGTCTGGAAAGACAAATAAATAGAAAGAGCAGATGAACAAATTATGCTTACTGTCTGTTTCAGTGCAAATGCCTTATAGCTGGTATTCATGTAAGTGTATGTGGTGCCCTCAAACATAAGAAACCCAGTGTGTGTTTGTGAGTGGGTATGAAAGGATTCTTTCTTGGCCCAAAGGGCACGAGTTGATGTCACTGTTGAGGTCACTCTCAGGAGATAATGGGCTGTCTTACTTGTACTTGGCTCCATTTTAACTCAAAATGTCATATGAGCATATAATATACTCTTGTTTATGCACACACCTATATTCAAGTCCAGGTGTAGTGAGAAACTGTTCTAAGTAAATGCAAATTCAATATGCATCTGTGTGTATCAGTGAAAGCCGCTACACTTTCCCTCAATCACTGTCATTAAAAAAAAAACTAACACATCTGTATGAAAAGTACCTGTTCTCTGTAGATCCACAGGTAGTCTCGTCTTTGTGCTCTGGAATGATTTGAGACATGGAGGCTGCCTCCTTCAGAACTTTGAGCCAATCAGACACTTCAGAAGAGTTGACTTTATTTGACTTCTTGGGCACAAAGTCTGCACTTAAGCCTTGGCTGTCTGAACTGTCTTTAACCTGTAATACCTGCACTGCTCCCAGGCCTGAACCCAACAACCCATCATCTGCAGCTTCTGACACCATGGTGAGTTTCTTTTCACTAGCTTTACTGTCATCTTTCTGTATTTCTTTTGCATTTTCAGGAGAGCTATCTGCTATATCAGAGTGTTGCTCACTGCTACTTTTAAGTGAATCTGTGGTGATTTCATGTAAAGTTGCAGTGGGCTGCTGAATTGACTGTTGATAGACTATGAAAGAGGGCTGAATGGAATCCTGAAGGTCAGTCACTACACAGGAAGCAGTCTCAGGGCATAACAATGGCACAACCTGCTCCATTTCAATCCAAATCCCATCAGTAGCTACTTTTATTGGCTGGTCTACATTACAGACTATTGCATCCTCAGGGGCAGATAAAGAGTGCGCCTCTACCTTGCTTTGGTTTTCTTTGGATATGCTTTCTTTCACTACATACTCTGACAAATTAGGTCCGGCCCCTTCGGAGATTTCCATGTGACATTTTTCAGCAGTCTCGTTCATTGGTATACTTGTCTCTTCTTGAATTCCTTGTGGCTCTTGTCTGTCATTTGAAAAGGTGTCTTCTGCTTTCATAATACCAATTTGGTTTTCAGTGCTTGAACAAGTTACTGCATGTTGTAACTGCATGAGCTGCTTTTCAGAACACTGTGTATGCTGTTCCTCTGTGTTTTGGGTACCGTCTGGGAATTGCACTGACAAATGCTTATTAAGCTGCTCCATCCTCCAGGCAGCTGTCTCGGATTTGGGAGTGGAATTAGGAGTATTGGGTTCTACTGCATCTTTAGAGGCCTGGTCCACACTTGTCTCTTTTTCTTCTTTAATACTTTCCTCAAGCACAGTGACAGAAAAAAGGGATGTGGCAGTGGAGCACTGCTGATCAGAAGGCTGAAAAACTAACTCTTCCTCTTGCTGAAGTTGGGAAGGTTCTGCAGCAGACATCTGTGCAACTTCACTCACTGAATCAGGTCTGCTCTCAGTGTTTCCAGTGTCTCCAGGGGTAACAAAGCCAAAACAATGCTCATCTGTTTTAAGTCCTTCTTCATAGTGTAAGAGGCTGGGACTCACAGAGAGCCCACTTGAGTGATTTACAGGAAGTTCTGTTCCTTTCTTAGTGTCAAGAGTTTTGTTCCACACATTTCCATACTCATCCGCACTGACCTGTGAATTGCTACAATCTGCATGTTTATTCTCACTTTCCTGTGATGCTGAGATGGCAGAGTCTTTAACCTCGGGAGCCTTTATAACCCTTTTCAATTCGGAAGTTTCAGATGCTGACAATGCATTCACAGACAAGTTAGGAGCTGGCTGTGTTTGGATTTCACTTAAAACGCTCTCACCACAAACATGAGATTTCTCACCCCTTAGTTCTTTTGTTTGTATACTGTGTTCTTCATTCTGTGGACAAATACTGAAAACATCAAAATCTCTAAGATGGCCCCCCACTAGTTCGGCACTCTCTGATGTGCTGTCTGGGGAACTTTGAGCCTCTGCACTACAATACACTGTCACTTTTTCCTGCTTTTCAATTGAATCAGCATCTGCATGATTATTGGTCTCAGCATTTTTTAATGCACAGCTTTTACCCACACTTAACACTGCTTCTGGGACACTCCTAAACATTTTTTGGTGCTGGAGCTCTTGGGACTGTGAAAATGCCAAATCTGACTGGCTCAAGGCCACCAAATCTTTAGATAGAGTCTGATCAATGACCGGAGAAGATTTTTCAGTTGGTGGCCCTCTATGATCCACAGTCATTTCCTTAATGCCTTTGAAGGTTACACCAGGATCAGGCACAGAACTGGACCACAAATTTCCCTTTGGAGTGGATTCATTTTTTAGATTTTCTTCTGGTAGCTTGAAGAGATTCATTAATGTCTGGTTCTCTTCTTGAGTTTGATTCGTAATTTCTTTTACAACAGTCTCATCCTGTTTTTGAGAATTATTTGTGCATTCTTTGCTATTTGTTCCGTAATTTTCTGTGATGAAATTCTCATTTTCTTGCACACATTCCTTGTTTTTTTCTTCACTCATCCCCTGCCTGAATCCTTCAGATAAATTTGTATTTATTTTTACATTGTCTACAGACACACGTCGAACAGGTTCTTCAGACATATATGTACCAAGTTTGTCCTCTAAGGGCATCAGGAGAGAATCAAATATGATGTCATCATTAGGATTTTGTTGCGTTATCAGTGTAGTTTGAGAATAAAGCATTTTATCAGCACAGGATACTTCAGAAGTATTTGTTTTTTCTCTGCTGTCCTTCAGCTCTCTAAAAGCCATTCCTTCTTGTTCCTTCCATCTGTCCTGCTCCATATTTTTCTGTTCATTTCCGTCTTCCTGAGACATACTTATTTCTTGTTTTGAACTGGCTTTTTCGTCAGTTTCTTTTGCACACTCCTTGTTGCTGTGCTCCTCTCTCTTCACTTGCCTAAAACCTTCAGATGTGTCTTTATTAACAACTTCATCATCTGTTATAACACTTGTAGGTGCTTTGCATGAATTATCCTCAAGTTTAGAATTTACATGTGCTTTTCTCTTCTCTTCTCTAACAATATTCAATTCCACAGTGCCATTGAATGCTTCATTTTCTTTCATCTTAGTATTTCCAACAATATCTGGTTTCTTTGACATTAGCAGAGTACCACCTGCCTGTTCTGGTCTGTCAGTTGTGAGAAGAAGGGATCCAGATGATGCTGCAGTTTCCTGTGCAGAGGCATCAACAGTGTATGGCGGATGATCAGCATTTTGTTTCCTTAACATGTCTTCATTAGCATCTGGTTGTAGATTAGTTTTGTCTGCAATATTCTTTACAATCTCTGCGTCAGACTCACAAACACATTTTACACTGCAATGCTCTCCAGTTTTTGCTACAGCAATATCACAATCACTAATAGACTCACAGTGACTCAGCATTGGGCCTGGAGCCTTTAGTACAATGACAGACACATCCCTGGCAACACTGTTAGTGCTTTTTGTGGTAGTTGAGGAAAGATCTCTTTGTGCTGGTACTGTAATCTCCACTGCAGTAAGAGAGGGGACTGCTTCATCCCCAGCATCCATTCCATCACTTTTCATCATTTCAGCACTGAACTGTGATTCAGTCTGACATGGCTCAAAATCTGCATACGTATCTACTTTTGACAAAAGTGGCATCTCTGAGGTTTCAGTAGGCTGTTTGGTGTTAAAATTCTTGTCTTGATGAGTGCAGGTGCTGTCTGCATCTGTGGTTTGAGGCAATAAGCTGGTTTTTACCTGTGACTCCTCTTCACATGTGTATTTTGACTGTTTTTCTTGACTGTCATTCACAAGATTCTTTGAATTATTGGGAAATCTGGTTTCTATATCACCTGCTTCAGGTAATCCATATCCCTTTATTCCATCTGTGTCTTCATTTTGGTTTTCCTTAGCTTTAAGAACCTTTTCTGAATTTATCTGTTTAACTCTTTCAGAGACAGCATTATCAGCCTGCACAAGATCTACAGCAAGGCTACAAATATGACCCTCTTGTACAGAAACATCCTGTAGTAAAACACTATTCTTTTCAAAGGATGCTGGCTCATTGTGACTGATTTGAGTTGTATTCAAAGATTCTTTATATTCGTCCTCCTCTTTAACTGCTTCAATTTCCTCCCGAGTTTCTTTAACTACATCCTTTGTTTCTGTAACACCGGCGGTCTCATCTGCAGTTGACAGTGATGAAAATTGAACATGATTACTCTTGCTGGCATCAGAAGTTTCACCTGTCACTTTTCCACTTTCTTCACAACCACCCATATTTACATTAACATTTTCTTCAGGTTTTACAATAGTCTCACTCTGCTCCTGAGATGTTGTTTCTGTGCAGTCCTTTGGCTTTATTTCCTCTTGTTTCACTTTTCCTTCTTGCTTCCAATTTTCTTCCTGTTTACGTTCGTCCTGATAGGCAGATGTTTCGTTTTTCACACTGGATTCTTCCTCTGCTATAACATCAAGTACAGTATTTCTCTGAACAACCTCTGGTTCTGCCTGAGAAGGAAGTTCTGCTTTGCTGATGCTGAGAAAACCTTTAAAGTTGAAGCTAGCCTCTTTTACTGGATGACGCAGACTTTCAAATACCATGAGTGGAGGCAGAGAGGCACACTCAGTCATTTGACATGTCAATGCTGCATCCTTTTGGTCCATAAAAGAGCTCTGCATACCTTTTGAAGGCAAATGCCCTTCCATTTTAGTACAACATCCAGTGATATCCCTCATGTTCTCTTGTAGATTAGGTAATTGAGATGTGTCTTCTCTTGTAAGAATTGTTTCTTGTTTTTGTTGCTGTAATTCAGTCTTGATAGATGTGTCACAGTTTGCGGATTTAGTTTGTAAAGCACTCTGTACCTGTTGAATGTTGGCTTGAAAAGCAAGACTTTCACTTTCTGAAGAATCTGCTGATGGAAGTAATAAATCACTGCCTGGCAGTTCTGCTCCTGATGCACTTGGGCTCGAATTCAGATTAGCCTTGTCCTCTCTCTGCGCTTCTGTTTCTGTAGAGTTTATGAGGGAAAGAGGAGGGGGTGGGCTGATGGAGTCGCAGTCGTTTATTCGATTGATGGTCAGAGGAAACAGGGCTGTGCCTGTTGTGACAGGATGGATGAAGTCACTCCTGTCTTCTGTTGCCGTATGTGATGCTGTGATGCGATGGGATGGACACGTATCTGTCACCGTCTCTGTCTGTGACACCCTGCCGGCATGTGCTGCGTTCTGTGCTCCGCCTTCGCTTGTCTTTTTTTCCTCCTTTTTACTCTCTCCTTTTTTCTCTTTTGAAAGGAAACTTTCCACCTTCCAGTCACATGTTCCAAGGACGCCTGGAGAGGAACAGGTGACCACTGCTTTATCTTCTGTGCTAACCGTGTCTGTATCCTTGTCTCCGGCTAAGAAGAGTGCAGTCGGCAGACCCCCTCCCTTTTTCTCATTCTCCGTCGACTTCTTTGGGGCTATTTTATTGCCACAGCTCTCCTCAGTCGTCTCCTCTATCTGAACAGGTGAGCATTTAATCTTCGGAAAAATTAATAAGGTGCATTCTTGCTCCTCTTCAGCAGTAATTTCACTCAGCGTTCCCTCTGAGCTTGGAGACTCATCCGTGTCCAGCACTGCCGATTCCCTCTCTGCTGCTTGTACTATTATTGCGGCACTTTGAAATGCATCATCTCTCTTCTTCTCTCCCTCACTTTCTATCATTTCTGGCATTGTGGGTGTTGTTTGTAGCAATGTGGAGGCAGCGGACTCTGCTGAAGCCTGTTCAAGGGCACTCTCTTCCTCCTCCTCCTCCTCTTCTGTACGGGCTCGGCTCAGAGAGTGTGAATTCCCCCACACTGGTGTGTGTGTGCCAGCTCCACTGCCTAAAAGAGGTCCATTCTCCTGTTCCGGTGGCTGTTCCACCAAGTCACATCTCCCTTTGGGCTCATATTCAGTGGTTGTTTTAGCCTTGCAGAAATCAATCACAACAGCAGATGCATCAGACACATTTTTCTCATGTTTGACTTCCCCTGTTGTACAGTGGTGTATGGTTTCAACTTCGGATATTGATTTGTAGGGTCCATCTGTCTGATCCTGGTCATCATGTTGCTGAAGCCCTTGTGGAGGGTGTAGTATTTTGGCTGGAGGAGTATCAGCCAGAGTAAGATGAGCTTGGTGAACCTCGGGTACTGAAGGTGGGGAGCACATCAATTGTTTATCCTCACAACACAGCTGTTCTGGGAGTTGTAATTCCTGTTCTTGATTCTCAAGGCTTGATCCTACATTTGTTTTTGTTTCTATCTCTTCGCTTATCTGTTGCCGTGTCCCTGACTCCACCTGTTTCTGTATGTTTGGTTGTACACTTATTTTAGCTTCTGAATCCCACGTGTCACCAGCATGTTTATCCATATGCATGGATGGACATGGCAGTAAATCACTAATCAACTGACTATGCATCTCTGCATTTTGAATCATCTGTGTAGCTGTTGCAGAGTTGATGACATATTTGTTCACAAGATTTGTCTCTTTAATAACCCCTGGTTCACATTCCATGCTCTTTTCATCCAGAGAGTATTTCGAAGCGCAGGCTTCTTGTATTGATTGATCTGGGGTAAGTGCTCCCTTTGCTGCATCCTTCTCTGATGCTGTTTGTGTACCTGTCCATGTGCTATGTGTTGTTTGTTGACCAGCTATGCTCTCAGCTGTGTCTATTTTTGGCTCAATATTCGACTGTGTTTGCTGTTCTGCCTCTGACAGCTGGCTAGATTCCTCTCTTGGGTTTTCTGTTATATTCTTGATGTTTCTGACATCTTTAGATTCAGCTGTACACATATTAGCTAGATCCTTTCCTAAAACATAATCTCTAAAGCTAAACACCCCCTCTTCACCTGCTGTTGAGTCTTTTGTGTGTGCTTCATCATTTCCATGGCAACCTCCATGAAATTCAGCATGTTTATGTGAAGATGAATCAAATGAATCCTCTTTTACTTCAGACATTTTAGTTTGTTCAGTTTTCTCATCCCTTCCGGGCAGGACTAAGGGAAAACACTTGTCCAGATCACCTGCAGTCCATGTGTCTGTAATGGAGGATATGCCAAGAGCTGCCATTTCATCTTCGCATTCCTTTAAGGCTTCCTGGAGTTCATAATCCACTCGGACTGCTAAAGGATTGAGAAACGGAACATCTTGCTGAGGAGTACTAGGCAAGTGAACCTGGGTCAGTGATGCAGATTCAGCAGAAACTTGGTCACCATCGCAGCTATCAGCGTTCATCAAAAAAGAGATATTATAATTAATTTCCTTTGAAAAACTTTCAGTTGTTCATTCCACACCAAGCCAAAGCAATCCAGTCCAACTCATGCCAGAGACAGGATGAAACGTCATGCATACAACTGCTTTAAAAGCAGAAGAAACCAAACACACACAACAACAAATACTAATCAGTATTTTGTGAATGTAAAAAATGCTAAGTTAAATTGCATAAGACTTTTTTTTAACAAATATACCTTGAATTAATATTTTATTTCCTAGCTGAGTGGGATAAAGTTTTGTTTTCCATAACAAAATGTAGTGCATTAATTCATTGGATTAAAGGTATAGTTCACCCAAAACTGAAAAATTCTGTCATCATTTACTCATTCTCCATTTGTTACAAACCTGTTTGAGTTTCTTTTCTTCTGTTGAACACAAACAAAGGTATTTTGAAAAATGTTGGTAAATTGAGTCGTTTACTTCCACTGTAAAAAAAAATTACATATATATATATATAAACACGCTGGAAAATATCTTATTTTGTTTTCATCAGAAGAAAAAAGAAATGTGCAATTTTCTGTGAGATTATAACAAGATGCTGAAAAATTATTGTAATTTTGAAAAGCTGAAATGAGAACATTTGCCAAGTGAAAGCCAGGAATGTCATAGCCTAAAGTCATGCTACATTTAAGAACAAGGTTAACGCACCAATGCTTTTAGCATCCATTAAGAACCCAGTGAAAGTGAACGTATAACAGATAAGCACGAACCAAAACTGCCAAAATGCTTCTAACAACCTTATTACATTGTGACTCTGTATATTACATTTCAGAAGCTAAAACATAATCAGTGACTATACTGTCACAATAAAGTAGCTACAGATGATCTAATATGACAACCATGCTTCCCACACACTGCCTCTCTCACCTTAGCGTGCCTCCAGGGGAATTACCAGAACAGAGACAGCTTAGCTAACACATTTTCTTGCCTGTCATTTTAGACTAAAAATCTATCAATCACCTTCACCTCAAATGGAAACAAATGAAAAAGCAGAGACTCATGTGTTTCCTGATTGGACCACAGCAATCATGTGATCTGCTAGCTAGCTGATAAAAATGACAACAAGCTCAACCCGCAGCCTTTTTCTTTTGTTTCAATAAATGATTATGACTGGAAGCTGCCACTCCCATCTATTTTATAACCCTTCTCTGGCATAACTGGAACATCAGACAGCTGTACTGCAGTTTAAGATACGACAATTATGCTTGTATGTGCTAAAAACCAGAGGCCTTTTGGCATACAGTGTGTGTGCATGAGTTACAAAACTGCAGCCACTCCCTACTGCATTTCAATACCCACAATCCTCAGTCCTCGCAGATGGTGTATAATAATATTAACAACATAAATAGCATAAACACACTGAGTTTAGTCTGACATGACAATCCATACTCAGTTGAGAGAAGCTAACCTTAAATATGCCCTTAAAACATGTCAACTATGAATGGAGATCACATCTGTCTGTGTCAGCACAAGCCTATGCAATTGCAACCAGATGCGATAATGTGTTGATAACTCTCTCAACAGCAAAAAAAACTGAACACTGACACAAAACAACCGCAAATACACACACACCACATTCAAGCATGGCTTTCAGTTAAGGAGGACATCTCTCACGCTGTACACTGATATCTTGTGGTAAACCAAACACTTTCTCCTCATGCAAGGGTGTTAAAAGCATATCCAGCCTCCCAAACAAAAACCAACCAAATGCTAGTTTAGTTCACAGCAAACCAACTCAATGAACTTTAAAGCCAAACAGATTAAACAGACCACCATCCTGCTATCACAGCTTGTGTAAATATATTTTTAGTTGTGAAAAAGTTATCGTGCTAAATATTTATATTTAAATATATGTATGTAAAAGAGAACATGTTTCTGCATTTATCATAAAAAAAATAGTTTCTGCTTGTATATTTCTCATAGAAATACATTCCCAAAATATTAACTCTTACTGAAAACCCACATGTGCATGTTAAAATCATATGTGAAACTCGTGCTCACACATTAAACTGTGGTTTAGAAAAATTTTTATGGTGAAGGGATCAGATGTTTTAACACGCATCCACATTTGTTCACATGTGAGCATATGGGATTCACTAAATAATATTATTATTATTTAAAATATTATTATTTTTCTATATAGATTTAAAAAAAAAGATTTTAATGCTATTTGTAGACCCCGATTTTATTTAAATTCACTGATAAAATTATACAAACAAAAAAATGTACATAGCATGGATTTACGTTACTTTAGAAAGATGTTTCAGTTTTATTTATTTTTCACAAGATGTTAATTTAAAGAAATGTAAATTAATATACTGGAAATACTTCAATAGTAGCTGAAATGCAACTAAAAAGCAAAGTTTTTAAAAGTTCACAAGTTTTGTACAAAACATTTACACTGCACACATCAAAAATCACACCCAAAACACAAAATGGAGCTAAAGAGATCTCACATAAAATAATCTATAGCTATGAAAACATGATTAAACTTGTGTAAATTATGTAAACTATGACTCTTATGCCATAACAGATTAGTATCTCTCTACCTCCATTTTCATTATTCCTCCGTTACCTCTTCATGAGGCCCACTACTGGTGGACTGGCCTCCATGTAATGCTCTAGGCCTGCCAGCAGAGGGTTGGCAGTGCCACCCAGTGCCACAGTCTCATTCTTCATCTCACCCAAGCTCACCTGCTCACGACTATACACACACATACATACATACAGGTATAGAAATAAAAACCCATAAATATGCGCCATATTACACCAGGCTCATTATAAGGAACATTAAATGACCATTAGAGCTTTAAAATAAACCTAAAAAAAATAATAATAATTTCTTCAAAACATGTTTCAACACATTAATTTGTTTTTAATCATTTTTATTATTTGTTCATTTATTTTCTCATACTTGTAAAGCAATTTGAATTATCATTGTGTATGAAAACTTGCCTTGCCTATTATGTCCAGCAATAGGTGATGCATCTTATAAAGTATTTGTGATAAATTCACAAATCTTATCATTTTGTTCTAGAACTGATCCATTTGTCTATGACAATGTGATTTAGGTCATAAAATAATATATAAAATGTGAATAGTAAAAAATGACTTGGAAACTTCTACAAATTCTTGCCATAACCATCAATAGTTTAGTTTAAATATTGCACTAATACACTGAAAAAGACAGAATCCATATAACAGTTACTATATAATAATACAATCATATACATTAAAATATAAATGTCTAAAAACAAACATTTAATAAAAGCATTTCGAAAGTCATTGGAGTGTGTCTAGACTCTACCACCTTACGTTGGCAAGGTTTGAGGCTCTTTTGTAGGCCTGCCAATTGTCCAGTTAGTAAAGTTTTCCACAGGAATGAGTCAGAGATGAATGGAAAATAACCCTAGCCAAGCAAGTACATAGAAAGATCTTCAAAGAAAAAGTCCTGTGTTTTTCTTTGATTGTGAAACACTGTGAGATTAGATATAATCTAGAAAGTGTCAGAGTTCAATCTAATCTGTGGCTTCCAGTTTCAAGATTTATATGAATGTGCGCCATAGACTCTCAGGTGAACTTACAATTCATGGCCCTTTAAAACAATAGTTCAGCTAAATACTAATAATCATGTACTCGCCTTAAAGTTTTTCCAAACCATGAGACATTTTTCAAATAAATCTGCTCTTGAAAGTTGTTCAAGTTTGGAGATGATGCAATCTCGCAACTCCAATTTTTTTTCTTGCTTATTTCTTATTTTACATTTCACTATTTTAGCTTCTTTTTCATTAAAATTATGTGCTTCATTCATTCATTACTTTTCCTTCGGCTTAGTCCCTGATTTATCAGGGGTCACCACAGCAGAATGAACCGCCAACTATTCCGGCATATGTTTTACGCAATGAATGCCCTTCCAGCCAAACCCAGTACTGGGAAACACACATACACAAAATGATGTGCTTGTTTCATGCAATTAAAAAAAAAGTTAGAATCAAAATACAATCAAAATAAAGTTAAAATTCTGAGATTATTATGATTTTGTTTTCTCTAAATTGAGTTTATAATTTGTGATTCTGAATTTCTATCACACAATTATGACTTTTTTCTGTGAAATATTAAAATGTGATTCAGGGTTAGAATTTCAAGAATAAAAAAACTTGTGAAAGTCTTGTGAAATATAAACTCAGAATAGCAAGAAACCCAGAATCAAATCTCACAAATCTATCTTTAAAGTTAGAATTTTGAGGGAAAATGTCAGATTCTGAAAACATAAACTCAAAATTGCAGAATTAAACTAAGCATTCTACGATGTTAACTTAAGCTTAAGTAAAAAGTTTATTATTACACAATTTTGACTTACATAACACTATTCTGATATCTCACAATTCAGATTTTTTCTTTTGTAAGTATAATATTAACTGAAAATTGTGAGATAAAAGTCATCTTTTTAAAACACATTTATTCATATTTAATCCTCTCTAAAATGCAAAACCTACAAATAAAAGCTTTTTGTTTACCTGTACACATGTATGCAAAACATAACTGACAGGTGGAAAAATTTGCATCAGATGTGAACAACTCTTCGAAAGAATCTACCGTCCTGTTGTAACTTGCCCGTTGCCAAGATTCTGTGGATAAACCTTCACCTCAGTGCATCACTCTCAAGGAAATACAGTAAGTGTGTGTGTGTGTGTGTGTGTGTGTGTGTGTGTGTGTGTGTGTGTGTGTGTGTGTGTGTGTGTCAATGCCTGAGTTTGTGTGTAAAACAATCAAATGTTGAGACATACCCAAGTGTGGTTCCCCAGGTGAGATTGAGCTCAGTGCTGAGGTCGAGGTCTAAGCTGGGCAGCAGATCATGAGGAAAGTCCAGCTCCTCTTTATCCTCCTCTTCCTGTCTTCCAGGCTTCTCTTCCTCGTCAGCAGTCACCTGTGTCTCCGCTGTGACGGACTCAGGATGAACAGATCCGTTCTCAGTGGTGGCAGATTTCTCCTTTGGCGGGCTCACCTTGTCAGTGTGGACTGCAGCCTGAGAAACACAAAAAATAGAGTTAGAGCGCAGACCAGAGCAATCTGTTTTTAATCAGCTCTGCAAATCACTCAGAGTAGCTGCACACACCAAAATGGCTTTCTTGCCACTTGGAGAACAAGTTGTTTAAATTAAGATTAGGTTTCTTTAAGTATGCAGGGTTTGACATTTAACATCAAAGAAAACACACCATGACAATAAAAACCCTGAAGTGATTTCAGACTGCACACCCTAATCATTTATCATTGTGCTTTATTATCATCTGTGCTTTAAGATCATTCTTTCAGTGTCTTTCAGGTTTCAGTGAATCCATCATTTCAGCTGGTCTGAGGATCAGTTCAGACATGCTCATTCCCCTGAGAACAGGCTTGTGATATTATAAAAAATATTAAAATAATTTCTTGAAGCAGTTTTACAAAATATTAAAATTTTTTAATTCAAAAATTCATTTTACTGCAAAGGGGTGTTAAAGAAAACTTTATAATCATGATATGACACGTCATTATATATGATATGAATGAGAATTTTATGCATGCTTATGACAACTGACATTAAGTGTCATTTGCTCAGTTATGTCATTTTAAATGCTAAGGTGACATTATCTTTGTTATAACAATTTTACATAAATATATCATAATCTGTCTTTGTCATGACAACTTGACACTACCAAGACAATAAAACCTGTCATAGATCTGTCATAAAATATTTGTCGTTAATATTTTTCTTGACCCCAACTAGAGTGGTACAAATTGATACGCAATTAAATATTTATGATACTGTTATAAAATTATTTTCACAGCGTATTGACAGTTTTAATGACAAATTCAGATGCAAGATTCAGTTCCAATGAATAAAGTTATCAGAAAAAAAATTCAAGACATAAATATATGGTCTCATGACAATCATGTTTATGACAGATTTATGATATTTTGTGTTATCTTGGTAATATCAAGTTATCATGACAAAAAGAGCTTATGAGATCATAACATCTCGAAAAATGTCCCCTTTGCATTTAAAATGACATAACTGAGTGAATTACACTTTCTTACAGTTGTCATAAACATGCATAAGATCTCGTTCAAATTCATGACATGCGTCATGTCATGATTATAATGGTGTCATGTCTGTCTTATGAACACCCCCTTAAAGTAAAGTGTTGTCTCATGTTTAATTCACTGTTAAATCCCATTCCTTTGTAATTATTTGTGAAATAAATAAATGCTCCCCTTTTCCAATTAAAATATAAAGATGCCATTTCCACTTTGAATAAAAGTTTGTAAAAAGATATTTAAATGTTCTTCTTGAAATCATTAATGCCGTTTTTAGTGAATGTGTACACCTATTGTTTCATTGCAAATGAGGCTAAATGAAGTGACTGTTCTGACTTTACAGGTTTAACAACTCCCCTTTCCAAATGAAATAGGATAGCTGAACTATTTGCCACAGTTTAAACACTGAATGCATTCTGAAGCATTTTGAGTTGTTACAAATCTTAGTTATTGTTTGTGATATTATTTAAAAAAAATCTGAATAAAAAAATGCATCTACTTCTTTTTTGTGTATATCACTTAAAATATACTTTCCTTTATATGAACATTATAAAATATTAAAATATGCTAATTATCTGCAAACATTTTTACTTTTTTTTTTTGGCAGATTACAAATTATAAACCATATGTTAATTTGGAGCACAAAGCCAGTCTTGTATTTGTGGGAATAGCCAAAAATATACTGCAAATGTCACAATTATCTATATTTATTTTATGCCAGAAATCATTATAATATTAAGAAAAGATCAAGCAAAGAACTCTAAAAGGTGTTTTCCTCAATATTTTGATTGAGGGTTTTGAACCCTCATATTACAGACTTCAAATAGTTCAGTAAAACATTGCCTGATCCTAACAAACCACACATCAATGGAAAGATAATTTGTTCTGTTTATTCAGATGATCTATAAATATCAGTTTCCAAAAACTGACCCTTATGACTGACTTTGTGGTCCAGGGTCACATTTACTTAAAATCCTGACCTTAGTTTTAAAAGGTAACATCACAGAACTGACATCACAATTAGAGATATGGTATGCTAATTTTCAGACTCTCATTTGCATAACAAACACTCTGATTTAGAGTAAGAGAGAATAGAATCCCTCGAAAGCACAGACTGATCTCACTCACACACACACACACACACACACACACACACACACACACACTCATTGATCAACACACTATGATTCACAGTCAAGTCTTTGTGCCGCAGAAACAGATCATGTTGCAGGCGCTCTAAACACAAGTCCCATTAGAGGTGCATTACACAGGACTTCCACGGCCTTTACCCATGCTTTTTTATCATCTTTGACCCCAGCACACATATCTAATGCACGCAATACACACATGCATTCTTACCTTTGCTAGGGGTTATGCGTTGTACTGTCTCAGAGCTTTAAGACATGCACTGATCTACATTTCCAGGCCATTGTGAAGACAAACACTACTCAGTTTAAATCAGGTCAGAGTATCAAATGAAGCTCCTTAATACACGTCCAGACAAAGTCAAGGGTTCCGATTCCATTTGCTTATTCAGACATTTAATTTGTGGAATAAAAGCAAGGGTTTTACATTTCAGTAGCATTCGGTTGTGACAGATGACTGGATTTTTGACAGAAAACGGCAAAACCCCTGAAGAACAGGATGCACTTCACACACCGGTGAACAATCACTGTACTGTACCGCTGTCTCCCAAAAACTCTCTCCCACAGAGATTCAAATCAAAATGACTCAGTTTCTGCTAGACTACTCCAGGACTCCTGTTATCAACCTGAGAATTCAATATAACAAGGCCTTCTTACCGTTTTTTTATTAACAATTATTATTCATTCATTCATTTTCTTTCGGCTTAGTCCCTTTATTAAAAAATAATATGTTTTACGCAGCGGATGCCCTTCCAGCTGCAACCTATCACTGGGAAACATCCACACACACTCATTCACACACATACACTATGGACAATTTAGCTTACCCAATTCACCTATACCGCATGTCTTTGGACTTGTGGGGGAAACTGGAGCACCCGGAGGAAACCCACGCCAACACAGGGGAGAACATGCAAACTCCACACAGAAATGCCAACTGACCCAGCCGAGGCTCGAACCAGCGACCTTCTTGCTGTGAGGCGATTGTGCTACCCACTGCGCCACCATGAGACCTAACAATTATTTATTTAATACAAATTTCAAACATTCAATCTCAAATAAATTATGTCTTAAACCACAAGTAAAAATGTGTATTTATACAACATTCATTCATTTTTCTTCAGCTTAGTCCCTTTATTCATCAGGGATCACCACAGCAGAATGAACCGCCAAATTATCCAGCATATGTTTTACACAGCGGATGCCTTTCCAGCTGCAACCCAGTACTAAGAAACACACACACACATACGGCCAGTTTAGTTTATTCAATTCACCTATAGCGCATGTCTTTGGACTGTGTTGGAAACCGGAGCACCCGGAGGAAACCCTTGCGAACACAGGGAGAACATTGAAAACTCCACACAGAAATGCCAATGGTCCAGCCCCTTCAACCAGTGACCTTCTTGCTGTGAGGCGACTATTTATACTACATTAATTAATTCATTACTTCATTCATTCATTCATTGATTCATTCATTCAGTCCTATCAGTGTATTTATTTATTGCAAAAACTACAGTATCATAATTTAAGTGGAATCTATAAAATTTAAGTGGAATATATGGAATCTTGTTTCAGTCAAAATATAACTTTATCACATAATTGTGATGTTTTTTTCACTAAATTGAAGTTTGTCTATCAGCACATTTTATATCACATTACTGACAAAGACGTTTAAAATAACAAAAATTGTGAGAAAATATAAAAACTAAGATATAATAATTGAAATAATATTTACTTTCACATTTTATATTTGCTTAAATATAACCAAATGATATTCAGTAGCATTGTACTATTATTATAATTATTCATTCATTCATTTTCATTTCGGCTTAGTCCCTTTATTAATCTGGGGTCGCCACAGCGGAATGAACCGCCAACTTATCCAGCATATGTTTTACACAGCGGATGCCCTTCCAGCTGTAACCCATCACTGGGAAACATCCACACACTCTCATTCACATACATACACTATGGACAATTTAGCTTACCCAATTCACCTATACTGCATGTCTTTGGACTTGTGGGGGAAACCGGAGCACCCGGAGGAAACCCACGCCAACACGGGGAGAACATGCAAACTCCACACAGAAACGCCAACTGACCCAGCCGAGGCTCGAACCAGCAACCTTCTTGCTGTGAGGCGAACGTGCTACCCACTGCGCCACCCTGAGGCCCCTTATTATAATTAATAGCACTTAATAACTGTTGTTATAATTTTTTTTACTTTGTTGCAATGTTCAAAATTAAAACAATTTATTCAGTTTCACAACTCCCTTATGAGTGATAATATCTTAACTCATTATAGGGTACTGATTTAAATACATCGGAAAAACAATGGAGGGTTACTGGGGCATATTACAAAACTTTTGACTTATAGATAAATGTATTTGACTTATATATCAATGTATTTGACTTATATATCAATGTATTTGATATATATATCAATGTATGATCAGTGTCAATGATTTTGGTTCTACATCCGTAAAAAGGGTAATTAATTGCTAACATTTTTTCCACAACAATGCATTATATAAATCACATAAGCAAACCCAAATCAATAGCACAGGTCAAACACCTTCAGCCCTGATCATAAAAAAAACTTTTAACTGTACACGCTGTAAGACAATATTTATTCACACCTACACTTGAGTTCAATAGAATAATACCACATTTTATCTGCTTATGATATCATTTCTCATGGTTGGTTTCATGTTCCACAACTTCCTGTTTCCGGTCTGTGCTGTGAACCTCTACTTAAACCCTAAAACCTTCAATGAACCTTAAGCACCTTAAAAAAACAAACAAACAAACAAAAAAAAAAACAAATCACACTCACTGAGCTACACTTGACAGTATGTGTAATATTTTAAATTTAAGTTGTATAAAGGCTTCTCTTACCCGTATATACAGCAAGCACACAAGGGCCTAGGATAATGAAAGGTAACCCAAATCACCTCTTTTAAAAAAGGGTCACTGTCTGCTTTTGTCCTTTGACCTACAGCATGAGTGGTCCTGAAAAGCAGACCCCATATGGCCTGTTTTGACCTGCTCCTTTAACAGGCCATTGTCCTGCACTACAGTAAATCCCTGCTGTTAACTACCAACCAGGGTTACTGGTTGCCATGGGGATCATATAAGCCCAACACAGCAGACTGACCTCTAAATAGTTCTGGCATACACACACTAGCCATAAATGATATAAAATGCAGCCCATTTGAAACCACAGAAACGTATGCACACATTCAAAAAACACATCAATAAAAATAGAATTCAATGAAAAGGAAAATTACAGGGGAAATATTTATTTATTTTTAAGTTTACGTATATCTACGTTATGTTCTAAAAGAAAATCAAAAGTTCAATAAGACCAAATACACATTCTGGAAGTCATTGCAGTGTCAAAAGAATTGCAAGGCAACTATTGCTGTTTTATTAATGCTTTAAATATAATTTTGTTATTTTATATATTCTGTTTTCTTTTCATTTTAGTTCAAATCTTTAGAAATTTCTCAAGTAAATAATGACAATTTTTATTTTGGGGTGAACTAACCTTTAATATACTACTAGTACTATTATTAACATAGTTATTATTATTACTATTAATATTATTTATGTGTTAATCAATAAAGAGATTTATTTATTTAGCAGTTAGCTAGCTGCAATAAAATGTGTTCATGCTTTTAAAACTTTTGTTTTAGGCAATACTTTAGTTTTACCGTTTTAATTCAAGATAACTATAATAACCATGCTAGCAGGTAAGACATAACAATAAGGATTCAATAGTTGACAAAATCTAACAATGAACAATACAGCATTTATCTTAGTAAATATTAATCTGAACTTTTAATATAATTATAAGATCTAAAGTTTTATCTGTTAACATTTTTTACATTTTATTGCAATGTAAACTAAAGGAACATTTTACAAGCCAACATTAACAAGGTCAATAAACATTATCTTAGTTGGTTGCACTTTACAGTAAGGTTCCATTAGTTAATGTTAGGTAATGTATTTATTAACATGACATGAGAAGCATATCAAACTTGTACAGCATTAATAATCATAATCATAACAAAATCCAAAGTTGTGGCAAAAATATCTCATTATTAATTCCTATCAGTTAAACCATTAACTAATGTGAACAATTAAGACCTTACTGTAAAGTGCTACCATGTTATTGTTGCTGTTGTTGTTTCAAGAAGTAAAAGATCTTAACATGAAATACAATAAATGAGTTCAGTGTTAAACACACATTTGGCCTATTTACTAAGAGGCCAGCAAATAAATCACAAACTCACCTTCTCTAAGCAGACACACACACATTTGCCCTCGAAAGCTGTGACTCCACAGTGCAGTACTCCTGCGCTAAACTCCCAGAGTGTGTGTGTGTGTGTGTGTGTTTTGGTTCAGCCGGGCAAAGACACAAACATGCTGCAACACATGCTGCCAGTGCTGCCTATGATCCAGTCTCCTGACTCAGCCTTCAGCCCTCCACAGCTACACATCCATGCCCTTCACAGGAGAAACTCTGCTAGTCCTTGGAAGAACGAAACAGACTGTTTCTCCTGAGAAGCAGTACTACGAAGTCTCAGACTAAAACACACACACACACACACACACACACACAGTTGAGTAGTGATCCCTCCCCCTGTAAGTGTTTCAGCATGACGCCTCTGCCCTCTGATCCCTCCCTCCTTCTCATGCTTCCTCCTCCTGTCTCTAATGTCTGCGGCTGCTGTTCTGTCACTTCCTGCTGGCCACTGATGTCTGCACTCTGATACACTCGCTGCAGGTGAATGCTGGCAAATAATGGGACAAAGGTCAGTCCATATGGGGAGAGCATATACTCAGTTTGAGGATTTTTATTTTGAATGAATTACAGACTTATTGAATCATAGTAAATATCACCCAGGCCTCGGTTACTACACGGTAAAAAATGCATTGTTCCACACAATTCATTCATGTTTTCCCAACACAAATCAATTAAGTTAACTTAACAAATTTAAGTGGATTAAACAAACAATTAAGTTGTCACCCAAAAATTGTGTTGCTTTAGCTCATTTTTAATAAGTAGTTTGAACAAGCAGCAAAAATATGAGTTTTTATGAGAATATGAGTGTATATTAATACACTATTTATAATAAAAGAAAAACATGCAGTTTTTTTACAGCAATTGTTTAAAAGACTCCATGACTTTTCCAGTAGTAGCATACATTTAATTTCTGTGTACAATAGCGGCTAAAAGTGATGTCTGGATTGGACATTTCCTTGTAATGACCCTACATGCTTAATATGAGGAAATATGAGGAACATGTTATATAGGGAAAATGAAATCACTAAATGCATTTAAGGCATTTTACTGATAAATCTGTAAAGAAAAATAGGGAAACAAATTTCAGAAAATAAAGTAGCCGATACAATGTCTATAATATAATCTGCTGTTCTCTCCTGTATCCATACGCATTCTTACGTTTTCTCCAGACATCGTTTTGACCACTACTGTATGTAAAAATAAGAGTACCGGAAATCTAATTGAGTATTCTAGTGATGCTGTGGCCAGTAAAAAAAAAAGTAAAAAAAGAGAGAGAGAGCCACTGCTTTTTTGTTTAAAATTGTGTATTAAAATGGGTGAGAGAGGTCTAGTAATAGGCTTATGCTTAAAACTGGACAGTCACTTACTTTTCTTCAGCTTATTCCATTTTTTATCAGGGGTCACCACAACAGAAAGATTCTGGCACAATTTAACAGCTTTCTGCATCTTGAACTTAAGAACATCTTAATCTAATTTAGGTTGATTTAAGTATTTATCTCAACTCAATAATCCAAATCTATTGCTATGTGTTTGCATGTTTCTGTAGCTAAATTACCATGCACACTCCAAGTGCAACTTCACACACGCATGCTGAAATCCTCATGCACCCTTTACCATGTCAGACTCTGTTTCTTCTGGAGGAAATAGCACCACATTCTCTGGAGTGCCCTCCTGTGGCAGAGACAAATACGTGGAATACAAAAGAAGAGACTTAATTTGCAGAAACGCAGATTTGGGTCACTACACACCTCAGACTGTCCCAATTCTGTTGATGGAATTTTACCAAAAGTACTTAAAGTTCGTTCTGGGAACCTACCAAACTGGTTGGAGTCATCTATGTGCCCAGTAAATTAAGATCCTCTTAAGATAAACTCTGAATTCCAAGTTGAATAGCCTTTTCAATGTAGCATAACGTCACTCAAATGATTCCTTTCAGGGACCATTAAAGATCAAACCACTGAATGCGTAAATTCATTCATTCATTCATTTTCTTTTCGCCACAGCGGAATGAACCACCAACTTATCCAGCATATGTTTTACGCAGCGGATGCCCTTCCAGCTGCAACCTATCACTGGGAAACATCCATACACACTCATTCACACACATACACTACGGACAATTTAGCTTACCCAATTCACCTGTACTGCCTGTCACCTGTACTGTACTGTACACAATTTGGAATTGTGGGGGAAACCGGAGCACCCGGTGGAAACCCACGCGAACATGGGGAGAACATGCAAACTCCACACAGAAATGCCAACTGACCCAGCCGGGGCTCGAACCAGCAACCTTCTCGCTGTGAGGCGATTGTGCTACCCACTGCGCCACTGTGCTGCTCTGAATGATTTGAAATATCTTATTTTCAAGCGGTCATACACAGGCAAAAGATTTAAATTATGGGGATCATTGTCAGGAAAGCTTCTTAGAAACAGTAGCTTAGGCTACAAACTAATCATAATAATTTCACATTCAGAACGAGTAGTTAGCTGCTAGGTGCTAATACGCTTTTGTTGATAACATAGACGTGACATAAATACTATTATATAATTTATCATTTCATCAGAACCCAACTTTTGAGGTGCCAAAGAGTGACATTTAGGATGAAGCCATAGTAGAATAATTTGAACTTTACGACATTAAAAAGTAAAGAGAACCGCTGAGGTATGGCTGCTTTTGATTTAATTTAACGAATCAGCTTATGTTGATGATCATTTCTTGTTGCGATTAATCAAAATTGCAAAATAATTTTAAAGTACTATAGGTAACACTTTACAACAAAGTATCCTTGGTAAATAATTAAACGGTAAAAACAGATTTATTATAGTTACTATGATAATATTAGTTATAAATACAACATACGTGTATTAGTTATTAACTCCATTTAATAAAATAATTATGACTTGTAATCAGATTATGAAATGTTTTACCTTAAGTTTTTAAAACTTCACCTTAGATTAATATAAGCTTCTGTAGTTATCATTGTGAGCCTTACTACACACTGTTAATGTAGCCTATTCCTATAAATTGTCACAGAAATTTCAATCAATATTTTAACATGTAGGCCAGAATAACATTTCTAATCTTAACTGTTAAGCTAACCAATAGTCGTCAAGCATTTTGGCATTGTTATGAACACCACTGCAACAAACAATGTGAATATTCTTTAAAAGCACAATAAAAGTTTAAATAATAAATAAATGTTCAAAGAATTTTGAAGTTTACATGATACCAATATTGTCAGTGTTCGTCCGCGTCATCTTTTGTTATTGTCATGTGATTCCTTTTTGTCCTTCTCCCGCCACCGTCATTGTTCATCTGTTCCACCTGTGTTCATCCCGTCTGTGTCATCAGTGTAATCAATCCTTTATCTATTTATACCCTTTCGTCTGTGTCCTTCGTTGTCCGGTATTTTGGTTCGTTTGTTCCTGTGTCAACCTGTCTTCCCGCATCAAGTGTCTATTCCCCGTAAGTGTTCAATAAACCCGTTTTGTTATAGATCTCGTGTTAAGTCTCGTTCTGTCACCATCCCCCACCATGGCATTACAAATATTGTGCATGTTCATTATCACGATATATTCACTTACTGAATATTGTCATATGTCAATTGGCGAATTTTACTGTTGCTGCTACTTTTACAAAGTTTTGCAACAAGGATATATTCTGGTAAATAGCTATATTGTTTAAATAAAACAAAACAAAAAGTTAGAAATTCAACCATTTGTAACATTTTCTCTCTTCTTATATTATCATTTCGCAAGTAAAGGTGAAATAACAGCACAGCTAAGATTTGAGTGACTGCAGTCTTAATGGTTGAATGTCCATTACAAATGTCGTTACATCAAAAATATGTAAATGAGAACATTTTGTGGGGGAACTTTAGCTGTAATAAAATAAGAATAGGCTGTAAAAAAAGTAAACAAAAGTAAAAGGATGACGCAAGGTCACATCATAAATATGCTAATTAGCATATGACATCCTTTAGTAATTTTTCAAGCAGGCTTTTATGGCTTTTAAAAGGAAACATTGACATCATTGCTGGAAAAGCTGAATTTTCAAAGCAGCCAAGCTACTGTTATGCTACAAAAAAAACGTAATATAATTCTACACTGTAAAAAACAGTGCTAGGTTCCACACAATCGGTTTGTGTTTGAGGCAACATGAAGGAATTAAGTTAACTTATTAGCTATAGTTTTTACAAATTGAAGTGGATTGAACATAAAACAATTAAGTTATCCCCCCAAAAAACTCAAGAATTATGTTGTTTTAGCTCATTTTAAATAAGTACCTTGAACAAACAGCAAAAATAATTTTTTGAGAGTACTTTGTTAGTTACTATCTAGTGCTAACACAGCATAGTGGTTAACACTGGGCAAAAAAATCCCACACAGAATGAGTTCACTGACCATCTGTGCTTTTTCAAAACTATATTCGTTCAGAATGTTTGACAACACAGCGAACACAATGCAAACATCAAGATTTTTACCACAGTCTATATATGTGCTGTTATCTCGAGCACGGCTTGTCACAGTCATGTCAGTTGATGTGGGAATGCAAACAAACGCCACCAAAAGTCATAACAGCTGTAAATAGTAGGTCTAGTTTTAAAACACACAAGCAAACACGAAGTGTTTCAGAAGAAATGGATACTGCAATGCCGAGGCAGACAGCAGATCACACCAGAACCCCTCTTACCGGCAGCTCTGAAGTGCTGATTTCATTGCCCATGGTGTCGAGCAGGGCTGGCAGGGGACCCCTTTCACATCAGACCATTAATGGCACAGGCCACCTCTGGCAGACTGAAGGACGATGTAAAGAAAGCAGATTCTGTCAGTAACAAACACTAGTTCCACGCCAGACTCCAGGAAAACACTGAGCTTTGAGCGATCAGGGAGTGAAATATGTGTGCAAGTATGTGTCATGTGTTGAGATTAAGAGGCTCTGAAGAAAGCAGAACAAAGTGCAGAGATGCTATCCAATATAGTACAACTTTCTCAGGGTGGTAGAAATAAAAGTAAATATTTTTAGAGTCAAGGCCTTTAGGTAGTTTCAGAGGATTGAACAGTTATATAATCATTTATTTAACAGGTAAGGCCTGAAAGACATAGATAACCTGTTGAAAACGCCCAAATATTTCAATTGTACTGAAAACTCTTTTTTTCTGAAACCAGGCCGACAACAGAAAAAAAATGGTTATCTACTAGTGCCTCAAACAAGAATGACAATATAGTCAAGATGATCACAGATTATTCATTCATTCATTTTCTTTTCGGCTTAGTCCCTTTATTAATCTGGGGTCGCCACAGCGGAATGAACCGCCAACTTATCCAGCATATGTTTTACACAGCGGATGCCCTTCCAGCTGCAACCCATCTCTGGGAAACATCCATACACACCCATTCACACTCGTACACTACGGACAATTTAGTCTACCCAATTCACCTGTACCGCATGTCTTTGGACTTGTGGGGGAAACCGGAGCACCCGGAGGAAACCCACGCCAACACAGGGAGAACATGCAAACTCCACACAGAAACGCCAACTGACCCAGCCGAGGCTCGAACCAGCGACTTCTTGCTGTGAGGCGAACGTGCTACCCACTGCGCCACTGTGAGGCCCGATCACAGATTATTACAGGAGAATTAGGATTCTATTACTTTATTTTGAAGTTAGAATTTGTTTTAAAAAATATTCAAGGATATATTTAGCTAAATTAATCAAAAGTGGCAATGAAGGCCATTTAAAAATTTTCTGTTTCTCTGGATTTAAGGTTTATAGTTATGTGTTTAAGTAAAACATAATTCGTGTTTTATTTTATAAACTACCGATAACATTTGTTCAGAATATAAAACAACAACACTGTTGTAAAAAAGGCATTTTTGGCATAAAATAACAAAAAAGGTAGACGTGGTCAGACGTATTTATATTATGTTTTCACTTAAGAAATCAATATTTTTTGGCATAACCCTGGTTTTCAATCACAACAACTAAAAACAGTTGTTATTCTGAACAATTCTTATTTTCTGAAAAAACTATTTTTTTGTTTTGATATCTGAAGTTTTCAAGTGAACTCTTTTTTTCACTGCTGTATATGTTTCTGATGTTGCAAATCCACTTTATATTCACCATAAAGTCCTAAAAAAGCAACATAACTGTTTTCATCATAATAATAAATGTTTCGTGTGCACCAAATCAGCATATTAGAATGATTTATGAATGATCATGTGCCATAACATGAATAGGTTCACAATTTAAGTGCTGTATTTCGAAACAATTTAAACTTTTGTAGTGTATTTTACACATGACATAGTGAATATATTTTAATTTGAACGCACTTTTTCTTTCATCGTTAAGCCCAGTCATTAAGAATGGGTGTAGTTTACAATAGTTACTTGTCTGGCAACTGGCAATTATGGGAATGACATTTTAATAGTCATGATTTAAACAAATAAATAGAAAGTTTAATTATTATTCATGACTCATTTCAAACTGTCCACTTTTTTACAGTGTCAAATTAAGAGTGATGTTTTCAGGCTCATTGCACTTCTGGCTTGAGTTGCTCACTGTGCGCGAGTGTGTGGAGGAGTGTTGTCATATTAGCCCATTAAAAAAGCTCTTCTATTGGTCTAACAGACCTCTGGCCAGAACTTCTTTTAAGAGCACCACAAGCTCATAACAAACATAAATCATCTTCCACGAGCACTTCGCACACACTGTTGACCCGTGGCCAGAGCTCTGCAGAAAAGCTCTAGGGCCCATCAGTCATGCTGTCGCCCCCTCAAACAACCACAACTACTGCATGCTCTAATGTGAGGAAACTCAGTTCATGGGATCCATCTATCGAACCCTTTGGTGGAACAAAATCCCCTTTAGTGGTGCAGTGTTTTCATTTCTGTGAGCGCTGCATTGAGGGTGTGGCCTCACATTTAGATCGCAGAAACAGATGTATACTAGATGAGGTCAGACTGTTGTTGTTTTTATACGCATTTGCATGTATGTTGCATGGCACCGTGGCACATTTGTAGCTCTGTTTCGACCCATTAGTTGTGTTAGTGGGTTAATCTGGTGTAGTAAGCTCATCCTTTGACAGACTGTGCTGTAGATGTGTGTGACCGAGGGGTGGGAGATTACTGCCAAAATCAACTAGTCAACAGCAGCTGCCCTTTGTCTCCCCCTGCTGTGAGCCATTGCTCAGGAAAACATGGCTTGTGAAAATTAGACATGACCTAAGACTGTAAGACAGTGAAACCAATTAAACGGACTGTACCATGAATAAAAAAAAGGTAGATATAGGTACATCAGGTATAGGAACTAGACCCCTGAGAACTAAATGTTCTCCTTGGCTCATTTTCCAGGGTGCATTTGTACTGCCAATAGGAGATCGGATGTGATGTAAGGCAACGGCCTGTGATGATGTAATTTAATTGCAGCATTTAACAACGTCCACAACTGGAGGATGGAGAAGTGCCTGGACTTCAGTGTCTTTTTGCAGTAAGAAGGCTATTTGGCTTTAAAAAAAATGGCAGTTGCAGTGTTTTGTATGGCAGCATACTGTAGTCAATAGTAGTTCCTATAGTGCTGGGTTAGACCCTACCCAGAAGGTTGCTAAAACTAAACATGGGTACTTTTAGCAATAGTTATAGGAACTATGAAAAAATTCGTCCAGCACAAAAAGTGGGTATCATTAAAAAAATACATAGGTGTGAAGTGGTGCATGTTTAAAAGGACTTCGAGTGGTTTCAATCCTTTATGAGTTTTTGTTGTTGTTGTTGTTGTTGTTGTTGTTGAATGCAAAATAAGTTATTTAGAAAAATGTTAGAAACCTGTACCCATTCCAGGAAAATAGGAAAAACAAATACTTTGAAAGTCAATGGTTAGAGGTTTTCATAATTTTTCAAAATATCTTCTTTTGTGTAGAAGAAAAACAGGTTTGTGACAAGTGAAAGATGCATAAATTATGACATTTTCAGTTTTAGGTGAATAAATATTTAAATAAGTAAATAATTTGGAGTTGAGATCAAAAGTAAATAGGTTTCAAAGTTATATTTAAACAGCTGGTCCTCAAGAACCAGACAATTTCTTCTATAGAGGTTAAGATAAAAAAGGATTTTGTGATATATTTTGTCTATTACATAAAAAAACTCACAGCTACAAGAAAGCTAAAACATGATAAATTATTAAGTTATATGCATAATGCAACACACACAATGTCAAAAACTCAAAAAATGCTGAAAGCATTTTATATGCTTATAGTATATGAAGCCGGCGATGACTACAACATGGAACATCACAATATACACGAGTCTCTTCTCTTCTGTGGCTGTGAGCTGTTTTTGTTTTTTTTAAATAAAAATAAAAAATCTGCACATCAACTTAACAGGGTGCTTATTTAGAGAGCAAGATGACACCCTCCATTTTTCCTGCATCTGTTTTAAAAGCTTTACCACGTTTGTATGCCAAATCAACTTATCCACACAGTTATTGAACATACAGTGCATCCGGAAAGTATTTATAGCGCTTCACTTTTTCTACATTTTTTTATGTTACAGCCTTATTCCAAAATGGATTAAAATCATTTATTTCCTCAAAATTCTACACACAATACACCATAGTGACAACGTGAAAAAAGATTTTTTGAAATTGTTGCAAATTTATTAAAAATAAAAAACTTGAAAAATCACATGTACATAAGTATTCACAGTCTTTGCTCAATACTATGTTGATGCACCTTTGGCAGCAATTACAGCCTCAAGTCTTTTTGAATAGGATGCCACAAGCTTGGCACACCTGTCTTTGGGAATATTTGCCCATTCCTGTTTGCAGTACCTCTCAAGCTCTATCAGGTTGGATGGGAAGCGACGGTGTACAGCCATTTTCAGATCTCCCCAAAGATGTTCAATAGGATTTAGGTCTGGACTCTAGCTGGGCCACTCAAGGACATTCACCAAGTTGTTGTGAAGCCACTCCATTGATATTTGGCATATATATATTGTGCTTTGGGTCATTGTCCTGCTGGAAGATGAACCGTCGCCCCAGTCTGAGGTCAAGAGCACTCTGAAGCAGGCTTTCATTCAGTATGTCCTGTATATTGCTGCATTCATCTTTCTCCTCTATCCTGACTAATCGTCCAGTTCCTGCTGCTGAAAAACAACCCCACAGCATGATGCTGCCACCACCATGCTTCACTGTAGGGATGGTATTAGTCTGGTGATGAGCGGTGCCTGGTTTTCTCCAAACGTAACACCTGGCATTCACTCCAAAGAGTTCAATTTCAGTCTTATCAGACCAGAGAATTTTGTTTCTTATAGTCTGAGAGTCCTTCAGATGCCTTTTGGCAAATTCCAGGCGGGGAGTGGCTTTCGTCTATCCACTCTACCATACAGGCCTGATTGGTGGATTGCTGCACAGATGGTTGTCCTTCTGTAAGTTTCTCCTCTCTCCACAGAAGAACGCTGGAGCTCAGACAGAGTGACCATCGGGTTATTGATCACCTCCCTGATTAAGGCCCTTCTCCCCCGATCACTCAGCTTAGGTGGCAGGCCAGCTCTAGGAAGAGTCCTGGTGGTTCCAAACATGTTCCTCTTACGAATGATGGAGGCCACTGTGCTCATTAGAACTTTCAGAGCACAACATAATATGCAACCGATTAGAAAATAATTTAATCAAAATTTAAGCTAAAGCCTAGCCACCTCATACGCTGACCATTCAACAGCTTAGTTCATGCACAGCAGGATAGGTGAAATTTAAAAATAATCTAATAATAACAAATTAAACCGTGATTTCTCTTTTTTTAGCCAAAAAGCCTGATAGACTAATTGATGTGCAATGAAATATACCGTTACTAACCGACAAGGAAACACGCATGGACAGTGCGTGTTCCATGAAAAACATAATTCATTCATGGAAAGAACAACCAGAAAGGGGAAATTGACCGATTTGTGCCAAATATTAGCATCATTGATCCATAACAATGTACAGTAGCCTACCTATAACTGTCAGTATGTTTCTGTGCTTTTTATACCGTTTCTATTCTAATTTGCAGTCAAGTGGAAAAAATTTATCAATTTGAAATGCAAATCAAAGTATAAATAACAGAAGTGAACAAATAGATTTTCCCTACCAGCAAATATTAATCCGAAACCAAATATAAAAGCAGACACTAACCCGCTATAACTTCATCACCAATGACTAAATCTCCAAAAGACAGACGAAAACATTGGTGAATTGTAGCTCTGACATGGACATGTCTGCGGGTGAAGTATATTGATCGTAGGTGCTCAGTTTGTGATCATCTCTCTGTTTTGTTCTGTGATACGTAATCCAAATATTCGTAGCTTGAAACCGATGAAAATATGACTGAATTGTGCTGCTTTTACAGCCCCTCACACAGCTTGATCCACGCTGGCATTTCTCCCCTTGGATTTTAGGTTTTGGAAAAGGAAAAAAAATTCCACCACCCTGTCCAAACCTTTAGGACACCGGGTATCAGATTTGCTCAATCCATATGCACAATGCTTTGGGTTGTTTTCCTCACTTGAAAGCTTAACAAACCTCCCGCGCGTAGCTACGGTTGCTAAGCTACGATTGGTGTGTGGCAGTTTTCGGGTGTGGCTTAGCGAAGGGTCAATTTAGAGCTTCATGGCAAAGGCTGTGAATACTTATGGACATGTGATTTTTCAAGTTTTTTATTAATAAATTTGCAACAATTTAAAAAAATCTTTTTTCACATTGTCATTATGGGCTATTGTGTGTAGAATTTTGAGGAAATAAATTAATTTAGTCCATTTTGGAATAAGGCTATAACAAAAAAAATGTGGAAAAAGGGAAGCGCTATGAATACTTTCCGGATGCACTGTAGTTACAGTGGCATAATTTGCAATTCTGAAAATCAAAGTCATAAAACAAGATAAGTCGGAAGTTGCAACTGTGATATTAAATGCAATTATAGGCTTCCATTAGAACAATGATAAAGATCATTCACCAAGCTATTTGAGTCGGTAAAGACTCCTGCTCTTCTGAAGTGTTTGTGTGTCCATGTGACTCTGTTGGGTGATCAGTGGCTGTTCTACATTTTGGCAGGAAGTGCAAACCTGAATGCGAAACTTGTTAAAAATAGATGCTGTCCCTGTCTGTCACACGTTATTTAAGTCTTCCCATCCAGCCATGAGTCATGTGCACCAGTTTCTCTTCAAAACAAACTGTGCTGTGTAAAAAAATAAACATGTACAATGATTTCAATGTAAAGAATGACTGAGGAGTCAGGTTTAGATAATCCTAATTTCTCAGAGCCAGATTTGGCAAAGCTTTCAGAAACACCCAATCAATAAAATAAACAAAAAAGAAGACAAATTACGGCGCTGCTTTGAACACTGTCGCTCTGAGCTATTACAGTAAATGGACTGTAATTTCAGCCCTGCTTATGTTGATTTTACTTGTCATTTAACATAAAAAACAAATCTCAACATCAAGATCTCATATTTATACAAGTAAAATGTAAATATTATCCCCAGACTCAAATCTCCCACTAATAATTAAACATTAGTACATTCTTATGCATGGCTAAATGAACTAATTTCTGAATGCCTACTGACATAGGAACTAGGGCTGTATGATATATGAAAAATCCATATATTGTGATATGAATATATTTTCACAAAATGATTTAAATAACTATTTGGAAAGAATTCATAATTTTACATTGATTGGGATCATGGAATGGTTTTGTGGTCGAGGGCATCTGATAAAATGTAATACATTTCAAGCATAAATGAATAAAACATTATTATATGAACACCCCGAATAGCAATGAACTGGATTATCATTGAAAGAAAATCTTAAAAATGTGTAAAATCTGCAGAGCATTAGGTGTGTTTACATGGAGCATTGTATTCTGACTGGAATTGATTGAAAGGTCTAATGTAAATGGAAATGCTCCATGTAAACACATCAGTTTGAGATAAACATTTATTCGTTTATAAGACCATGAACTTCTAAAAGAAGTCTCTGGTAAACCCCCAAATAATTTAAGCCATGTCAGTGCAGTAAATTACCTCATTTAAAGCATTATAATCATTAATTTAACTGCAAAAGTAATAACATCAAAGTCAAGTCAAACTCACTCACCCAGCTCACAGAAATAGAAATGGTACATCCAAGTCACAGTTAATGCAGTGTTTTAGGGTTTGTTCACTGAAGCTACTCCACAATAAGCAAGCTTGTCTCTTCTTGAGACGACTGGCAAATTTGTTTCTATATCTGCACAGTGTTCGGGCAGGATAGAGGTAAGACAAATACAGCCGAGAGGGGGGTAAGTTGAAAGGAAGATTGTGGGGGCCACACTGTCTTTGACGCGGTAGAGATGACAGAGTCAGCTGGACGGTGCATGGCTCTTGGTAACTTGTAAACAAACACAATGTCATGAACTAGAATGAATTGTACCCTTCACTGCTAACAGGGCCCCAAAGCAATTACACAGCACTTTTCTCTGAGCTGAAACCTCTATCTCTATTTTAAAGGTGCACTTAGTCACTGAAAAGTCCTTCACTGAAAATGGTATCAAACATAAAAAAGAGACTAAAAAAAGTGGACGCATGCAGTTCAGTATCCCGATAGTCCCTCAATAATATTATCTCAACTTTCATCATCAGTAACCTTCATATATATTTTCTTACGGAAATATCATGGTTGACTTACAGCTATCAGCATCTCCAATAATTAAAAGTTCTAATGATTCTTTGATGGCATCATGTCATAGTGAACTGTAATTTATGTGCAACCTCTTAGCCTGTATTAGCCCAATTAGCTTGTATTCACAACCAAAGCGGCTCAAAAGTCAAATTTAGGGCTAGGTGAAAAACATACATTTCTCGAATTTAATATATCCTTACTACTTTTAACAACCGATACGTTAAATGCAAGGAATCAAATGCAGTGTCCTGTTGTTGACGCAAAAACGAAACAGAATGTTAGCATCCCATCCAATCACGCAATGTTTCGTTCCATTTTTATTCAAAACAAAGTCTCAGCTTTTAAATACTACAAACTTGTACTATGGAATTTGAACGATACCGCTTTGCTGCTCTTCTAGCATGACAAAAACGCCTCGATTCACGTGACAGCGCGAACAGAACAGCGCGCGCTATCTGACTATTTGTTCGACTTCTCTGCCAGCTATCGTTACTGCACGAAATGAACTTTGATTAAATTCTGAAGGTATGTTCAACGAAACAATACGACTATCCAAAGTGTATAATCTTGTGTAATCAATCGCTAAGCGTTTCAACTTACCTTTAGTTTAGTTTAGTCACACATCACATTTACCTCATTTGAGACATACACACTTGCTAACGTTAGATAACTAGAAAAATATACTCTAGAAAGTAACATTTTCCTAAATATACGCATTACATTACATTCGTTATATTACTGCCAATGTTAAAAGTTGTCAAAAAAATTTTTTTACCACAAATAAAAAAACATTTACTATAAAAAAATGATTTTAAAGCACTTAACTGATTTCAATATTTATATGCCTATTTCAGCTAGAGTAGAAATGTGGAATTATTAAAGGGATAGTTCATCAACAAATGAACATTTACTCACTCTCAAGTGGTACAGAAATAAAACTTACCAATCCAGTATTTTCATCCCTTTTCAGCATCCTTTCCCAATCTTCAGTTCGGTAGCGGTTGTTGCTAAACTGCTTCTATGCTGTTTGCTTACACTTCATATCAACTACACAACAGCTGCCTATGCAGTGCATAATGCATATATCCATTATTCATGAATTATCCATCATCTGCTACCTGTTGACCTCATCTGTTTATGAAAACAGCACACAACATACACCTCATTTCACTCAATCACTAATTAATTATACTTACCTCTTACTACATAATAATGCCATACCCAGACTTTCAAATGCATCAAGCAAAAAAGTATTCATTGATCACAGAAATATAATTTCTGGCAGTCACACCCCTTTCCTCCCTGATGTAATTATAAAATATTAAAGACTATTATCCATGTATTAAAATAAAGTGACTAACCCAACATTCCCATTTAAATAAGTATAAAATGAATGAAGCCCAAAACCACTTTAATTGCATAGACAAACTATTTTGCTTAACAAGATATTGATAATAAATAAAATACTAATAATTATTTTAAAATAGATTGTTTTTATTAAAACTGCATCAATGTCACATGACCAGGTTTATGTACTTCTTACTTGCTCATCTAGAAGACATAAGAGGTGTAATTTTATGAATGGTCACAATTGTGGCCAGTAGTATAGCACATTTTTTCAGCTTGAAACAACGAAGAATCTAATTCTGACTATGCTGTTTCTCACTGATCATTATTGTGAGCAAGTTATTCATTCATTCATTTTCCTCCCGCTTAGTCCCTTTATTCATCAGGGATCGTCACAGCGGAATAAACCGCCAATTTATCCAGCATATGTTTTACACAGCGGATGCCCTTCCAGCAGCAACCCAGTGCTGGGAAACATCCATACACACTCATTCACACATACACTGCTGCCAATTTAGTTTATTAAATTCACTGTGGCGGAAACCGGAGCACCCGGAGGAAACCCACAGCAACACGGGGAGAACATGCAAACTCCACAAAGAAATGCCAACTGACCCAGCCAGGACTAGAACCAGCGACTGTGAGGTGACAGTGCTAGCCACTGTGTTGCCGTTGTGAGCAAGTATACATAATATCAAGAGAGGCATGAAGTTTGAGGCCTAAGTAGTAAAATGCATGTACTCAAATCGCAAGTAATAATTTGGTTTTAAACGGGTTACGAATACAGCACTTATTGTCTATGAAAAATCTAAACTGAATTAAAATTCAATTATGAATAATTAAGCAGTCATTTAATTAAATACTGAATACACATGACTCATTCTATAAATTGCGGATACATTTTAGCCATTATCCATTCATTTTCCTTAAACTGGAATGACATATGTCAAATGTCTAGTTTACAGTCATCTGAATCTGTTAACAGAGGTGACAATAACAAGGGTTGACATTTTACATCATTTTATGCTTTCGTTCAAGAAGCTAACCTCAAATCAGGTAACACATAGCATGTCTAAAAGATCATTTTCTGCATTTTCATATTAAAGATTCCATAACGTGAATGAGTAATTCACTGAAATATCACAATGACAGAGTTGACAAACAATTAATCCACTGTTGGTGCATGCTAAACCTTTTGTACAAATGAATGAGAGAAGAATAATGACAATCCTCAATGCCTTCCAGAGTTTCCTGACAGAGGAATTGACATCACTTAGAGCAAGTCACGTGCTTTTTTTATTAGCGCTTTTCAGATGATAGAAATCCATCATATGCCTTTTTGTAATGAGACACAAATTATTTTTAACTGTAACTTAAATGATAATACAGAAAGTAGATGTTTCATGCAAATGTTTAACCTAGTAAACACACACAAAATTATAAAGATTAGACATTAATTTCATGATAACTGAAAGTCATGAGTCATGAGACAGTCAGTAGTTACAGGGAGTTAATATTTAATTCATATTTTCAAAACAACATGTCCCTAAATACACATATAACTTGATATAATTTATGTTATTAATGCAAAACCATTTTATTAAAATTTTTGTTTTAAAAAAACAGTAGAAGGTTTCTCTTGGAGATGCAAAATATACCCGCAGTTTCTAAAATCACCATGTATTCCCTGTTGTCTTGACAGTAAATGAATAAATTTATGTAGATTTTCTGCACACTATACTCCATTTGCTTGTTTCCATATTGCCTATAACACAAATTGTCCACCATTTAACCATATATATCATTGCTTTCCTTGCATCCTTTCCCTGTACATATACAGTACACTGTCAGGCATCTCTTTGCACCTCCCCCTCTTTTTTTCCCTTCCATTCCCGCTTCCTTTCACACTCTTCATCTTCCAAGCTCTGACTACTACAGGCTAGCATGAGAAGAGAAAGCCAAAAATGCACGCTTTTTCTTTCATATCCCCCTGACGTCAGCCCAGTCCGACACAAATACTCCCCCTCATCCCCTTCTGACAACCACCGCACAGCCGGCGATGTCTTCACACTCGTTCACGTTCTGCCATTGAGCCTGCAGTTGGAAAGACGCTGCGTTTACCTGGCTGCGTGCGACTCCGATGCAGCTTCCCATCCTGTATTCCATGTCCTCCTGAGGAGAGGTGACAGAAGCACTACAAGGCTTGCAAAAATATTCTCTCCAGGATTGCATCCCCACTACAAAGATCAGGCATCACTGAGCAATGCAAGCAGGGTGTGAGCAAGTAAGTGCAAGCGTGCGAGGATCCCCTTCATGTGTATGTGTGTGAGAGTGAGTGTGTGTGTGTGAGAAAATAAGCCTAGTCTACTGCAATGCCCAGGGTATAACTATGACATACATGCTCATTCTCAGTTATATAACAAAGCAATTATAAAAATAGCACAGATGAAGATTCAAAAATGTCTTGACGTTTTTTTTCTTTCTCTGTTCCTTTGTTAGGATTTGCAGTGATGCTAAGAGATGCTGCTCTGCGAGAGGGTAAAAAAAAGCCCCTCTGTTTTGGACAGTGGCAGAGTCACACAAGCAGAGAGAGAGAGAAGAGGGAGGATGGAAAATACAGAATAAGAAAAATGAAAGAAAACATCATCTGCCAGTTTAAACGAGCAACAGCCGCAGGCATGATGACACAGTACTGAGCATTAAAGAAAAATCGCCATGAGGAGAAATGATGGAGCCATTCAAGTGAAATGGGACAGCAGCAGAAAATAAAAAGGAATATAGGACAGTCATGATGACACAGATTAAGCCTTAGAAAGATTTCTTAATACATATTACTTTTCCATTAGTTACTAACAAAGTGAAATTACCGCAATATTGTAGTTGGTCACAACAATCATTTCATGTCCTCTTTAAAAAGAGAAACAAACACTAGAAAAAAAGAATGATATTTATTTGAGGTGCTGTCGGTATAAAATCCCTCACACTAATGGTTGCCTTTCGATCTTGGAATTTAAAGGGTTAGTTTACCTAAAAATTAAAATTCTGTTATTAATTACTCGCCCTCATATTGTTCCAATCCAGAGACCATCGTTCAACTTCAGAACACAAATTAAGATATTTCAGATGAAATCCAAGAGCTCTCCAACCCTTCATAGACAACAATGGTTCAAACTTCAGAAAAGGTACCAAAAACAGTGTCAAAACGTTTAATGTGACTTCAGTGGTTCAACTGTAATACAGAGCTCCAAAAACTCATTTGTGTGCCAAAAAAATGTAAACAACTCTTGCAGAGTATTCATGCAACTTCGTATGAATACAGTCGAACCACTGAAAATGACATGGAAAATTTTGACAATGTTATTGTTTCTCTTTGGAGGATGAGGGAGCTCTCTGATTTCATCTAAACTATCTTAATTTGTGTTCTGAAGAGGAATCTCAGGGGACTGGAAGTGTGAGTAATAATAATAAAAAAGTAAATTCATTATTGGGTGAACGAAGCATTTAAAACCAAAATATATCAATAATATTGGTTAATAGCTATATTAGCATTTTTTTTTTTAGATATTTGACAAAATTCATTTTTATTTTGTGTTCAAATATTTAATATTGCCAATTAATATTTAAAGGACACCTCAAAAATAACCAAGATTTAACCCTTTAGGAGCACCATTTCTGAAGGAGTGCTTATAATAAACATTGGCAGTAAGTATTTCAAATACAAAATAGTATTTTGTAATTTGTATTTAATTGGGTTTATAAAAATGGGTTAATATTTTGAATCAAAATACTTTAGTGTCTTGTATATTTGTATTTTTAAAATACTGTAGAATACTTTGTTAGAAGTCTACATTATGACATCATAAATATGCAGCATCCTATTGATGCTTTCTCAGTTATTTGCCTAGATATGAAATCACTGATTAATATTGAAGAAGTTGGTCAATGATTGAAGTATGGATGGAAATTATGCAACACATAAAGAAAATAACAAACAAATGGCATGAGTAGATTTGGGAGCAAGTCCACAATCGTTGAAAATAATATATTGCACAATGCTAAGACCAGTCATATATAATGGCAGTATAGTGTACAATGCATTAGCATCTTCGCTTAAGAAATGAGATGGAATAAAATATCAGTCCAAAAAACAGGAATATAGAGCCTACAGCACATAATCATTCTCAGTGCTGCAGGTGGAAATGCAGAGTAAGTTTAGAAATAAAAAAAAACACAAAGATGATGCACTGGTGTTCACTAAGGGGTTAAACTGAGACTTCCAGTTAAAGAAGAACTTTGGGAGAGTGAGTATACTGCACAAATAATAGTAGTTTTGGATGGATTGCTGATGTAGATGCCAAGAAAATAAGACAAACAACATTAAAATAAGTCCTACAGTGGAGAATCCTACAGTACTTCATTGGCAATGGCAGTTGATCTGCAGGTGCTCTGTATAGTTAAAGGGCACCTATGATGAAAATCATCTTTTGTAAGCTGTTTGGACAGAACTGTGTGCAGGTATAGTGTGTCTACAGTCATATTGGGGTGATATAAACACAATAAGCCTCTTTTTTTTATTTCCTGTGGTTAAAATAGGATCCAAATCCCTGCCATTTTGAGGGCGACCGCAACTTGACGTAAGAGTGCGGTTTCCCCGCCCACCAAATTGATTCGGTGACAGCCGCGTATTAACATGTCTCCGTAGTAACGTGTATAATCATATCAACAAGACAGGATATGCGCAAAGCAACCGGGATTAAAAGATCTGCTGGCTAGGATCACCAATAATCATCAAATGTAATCAAGAATGAGTTTTACAAGGTTAAATTGTTTTTAAAACAGTGTATGTAATAAAGATAGTAAAATTGCTACATAATTCATCACCACCGCTGCATACTATGTCCATACAGCAGTGGATATGTCACATTTGCCCTGCAAAAACAAAGTGCAAAGCTAAAGTGTATGTGTGTTTGTGTGTGTGTGCACGCAAGCAAACTTTATAACGTCATTGTGTGTGACTCATCGCTTCAGAAAGGCTTAAATTAACTTAATATATCAAAAAATATATCAAATAACCGCTGTGAAAGTTCTTACTGTAGTAAGGGAGATCTGCTTCATTCTTGTCTGTCACTGAGCTGTTTGTCTTAAGTGAAGGCTATGGCTGTGACTCGCACGTGGGAACAGTGGGCGGGGAGAACCAGCTCATTAGCATTAAAGGCACAGGCAACAAAAACACCTACAATGTCCAAACAGCTCACATTTCACAAGATTTAAAAAGGTGTAATAAATAATCTGATGGGTATTTTGAGCTGAAACTTTACAGACACATTCTGGAGACACAAAAGATTTATATTAAATCTTGAAAAAAAAAAAAAAATTAATGCCCTTTAATGAAGATGAAATATGTCTGTCTATGAAGAGTTTATTTGCTAAATCTGATAACTCCATTTTAAAAGATTTTATGTTGTGCATTGAAGAGTACAATTGCAAAAATAAAACATGATTTATGGAAATGACTAAAACTGAAGATTTTAGTAGTTTGCAGAAATCATGTTTTTACATAAGCTTTTGAAGATTTTAATTGCAAAAAAACAATCTAAATTTCTTTTTAAAAATTATGTGAACAAAAAATGTAAATAATCTCTTTATATAACAACCTTTTAAAATATAAGAGATGGTGTCAATTTTACTGGCCACCCAATAGATAGAAACAAAATGAAGAGATATATTGTTATGTTCCAACTCCTTATCTGCATTACATGGTTTTTACAGTGATTAAAGAGAACATCTTCAAGACAGGACATTCTAATACAAAATTTATACTAAAATGAAAGAAACAGTTTTATGAATACCTACTAGGAGTAGAGGTGAATGAGTTGACAGAGAAGCTGACTTAAACTTGCTCAGAGAAACGCTGTTGCTGTCAAACATAGTTTACTTCACTAAGTCAGTTTAACGGTGAAGGGATTGATTGAACTGGTCTTGATGGAAGGTTTGTGAAGAAATTTCATGCTCCCTTGTAAAACTATTTTGTAGTATTTTCAAAATACAGTATTTTATTTTGATACTTGTTGCGGCTGCTGTGTTTTGTAGTTTGTTTTGATACATGTAAAATTGAAGTATTTGGTATTTTATTTTAAAATACATTTCAATGTATTTTGCCCATCCCTGATCCTCAGTACTCAACATATAACTGACTCTGACAGACACTACTGAACTTAGCATTTACTTTTACTTAATAGTACATATCTTTAATATCAGTCCAAACATGAAAATAAGTAACATGACCAAAATACAATGTGTGCATCCCATAATGGAAAACTTGCTTTCAGCAAAACTGCATACTTTACCTCCAAAATAGAAGCAAATTTCTACTTTTAGATTTCTATTTTAATTGCATTGACTAAAAATAGACACCATGCACATATACAGTACATCAAAGTATAACAACTTTCATAAATATGAATTAAAAGCATCTATATGATTTATATTTGGATATGCTCCCATTATAAAGTTTGACTAATTGAGGAACATTTGCCACCTTGATATAAGCAAACAAAAACAACTTCTGCCTATTACTATACTGAAGTTTCCAGCCACTGACCTGAGCACAGATTTACACCATTGCACCGTCCAAAAAGTCCCTGCAGCTGCGAGAAGCGTCTTGTGAACATGAGTGTTACTCGGACAGCAGGCAGATCCTCCAAAAGGCTTCAGATGTCAGAGGGATCAAACTACAGGGCAGTTAATCCAAGCTCGGGCCAATCTAGGTGCATATGGAGGGCCACACAAACAGCTCTATATCGCCTCCCTGCATAAGCATTTTACACACACACGAACAGACAACAAAGAAAATCTCAATCTTGGCAGATATAAATGAGCAATTATCCTTAACTAAAGACAGCAGCTGAGATTCATTAAGTTTTTTAAGAGTGGGTTTCCAAACATGTTTGAATTTTGCTCTGTTGAACACAGAATACGTTTGCTCTGTTGAACACAGAAACGTTACAAAATACGTTTTTTTCTACTACAGATGCTAATGACTGCCAGTTCAAAATTAAATATCTTTTTGTGGTCAATAGAAACATGAAACTCGTAAAGTTTTGGAATCGCTTCAGGGTGAGATTTTTGGATGAACTATCCCTTAAATTACGCTCACTTATAGCCAGTTTTGTACAGTGCATTCAGATTCAGAAAAACAAAAATATATTTCACCACTAGGTGGCAATGTTCAACTGTAATCTACAGTGTGTGCCAATATTGCCAGGGGAGTCAGGATAAGGCATGTTTCGAATAAGTTTATCTTATTCATACTTTTGGGAATCTATTAAAAACTTTTCTTTTTTTTATGTCAATCAGTAGTGGATGCACACATAAATCCTCACTTTTCCATGGTCGGACTTTTGGAAAGAGCTTCATTGAATTCCATTATGCCACAACTTTCAACTACATTAAGAGCATCTTTACCTAAAATGGATGCAGTCTTTTATCTATACAACATCTTAAATAGGTTTAATGACGCAGGTTAACTTTCTAATATGACATGAGTAAATGTCTTGTGAATATAAACTGATACTTTGTAGTGCACAAGCCATGCGAATGGAGTTTTGACTTGCAAATAAAGAATTGTATCTTTGCATAATGGTTTACAAAGCAGACTAGCTTTATGAAATAATGATCCCATTCGAACACATTCTATCTGGTCATGGTCTTTGTGCAAAACAGACATGCCATTCTTAACATTTCAAGTTCAGAGAAAGCAAACGGATGCACACACACCGATAGATAGAGTTGGGAACCTTGTATGTTTCAATCAAATGAAAATATTACTTCAGTTTCACTTTAAATTTATTGCATTCAACACAATAAAATTTAATTTTGCTTTACATTTGTTGTATTAAAGACAAATATTACAGTTAATACAAAATCCAAATACGTCACTCTTAAAATTTATATCCAAAACATTAAAAATATAAAAAAATACTACAATTTTTCATTATACAAACAGATGTCATTCACATCTTTGTTCTCCTGCGACAAAGCTTATGGAGGTGGGATGAGAGTTTGCTTTATGTCAAAGGCATCAATGATTTCCTGCAACACAGATCAGAGACTTGTTATTTCATGCAAAGAACTGCATGCTACGTTAAATAAATATGTAATCATGCACAGAAATGTTCGAAAAACTGAAAATACTTCATACATAAAATAGTTTGGAGAGCCAAAATCTTTGACTCAAATTTAATTAGTATTTTGGACACGTGGCATATGGTTAAACTAACAGGTAAACATGCCAGCTTTGTAGATGCTAGGGCTTGACTCACAATTTAAATTTTAAAATAGAGATCTTTGAGGCCTCATTTTACCTAGTATTATGATGCATTATGATGCATCTGGTAAACAAGTGGGCATTGCATAAAGCAAACTATTTGTTAACATGTTGACTTTTGCCCACTTCCAGATGTGCTTGCTCATAGGTCACATAACAGGCTTGTTCATTTAATAGTACACAATGTTCATACCAGGTAAAAACAGTAATGCGTATCAGCCAACAACTGTGATTGGATCCCTAAAAATACATTAATGCAAGTTTGAAAGAGCTCATGTCTATTTTATTTCCAGTAAATGCACATAATATGCATCTATAAAACTCCACATTTCTTTGCACTTTTTTTGTTTTGATATGAAAATGTGTTAAAACTCAAACAATAATATCTTTTTAATAAATCTGTCCAACCACAAATTACAATCACAGTGAAAATGTTTGAATTGGAGTATAAATATTTGTATAACATATCTCCATCACCAATTTGATACATTTAAAAATATAACATGTGCAGAATTGCATCATATTTCAATCTGCAATTTTTATATGCAAACTCTATTACTGATTAAAGAACCTTCATTCATTCATTCATTTTCATTTCGGCTTAGTCCCCCTATTAATCTGGGGTCACCACAGCGGAATGAACCGCCAACTTATCCAGCATATGTTTTACGCAGCAGATGCCCTTCCAGCTGCAACCCATCTCTGGGAAACATCCATACCCATTCACACTCATACACTACGGACAATTTAGTCTACCCAATTCACCTGTACCGCATGTCTTTGGACTTGTGGGGGAAACCGGAGCACCTGGAGGAAACCCACGCCAACACAGGGAGAACATGCAAACTCCACACAGAAACGCCAACTGACCCAGCCGAGGCTCGAACCAGCGACCTTCTTGCTGTGAGGCGAACGTGCTACCCACTGCGCCACTGTGAGGCCCCTAAAGAACCTTTATTTTCAATATATAAAAACAATCATTTGGATTTGGTGGATCACTACTGCAAATAAGGGTCACGGGTAATTTTATAATGTCCTTATTACAGGTTAACTGTACACTAAAAGTGACTTATTATGCCTATTTTACTAGATGTAAAATAAGTCTCTAATGTCCCTAGAGTGTTTATGTAAAGTTTCAGTTCTAAATATCCCACAAATAACTTTTTATAATTCTTTGAATCTGCTTTGGTCTAAATTGGGCCCTTTTGGTGACTGTTGCTTTAAATGCAAATCAGATTGTGCTCTCAGCCCTCTTTTTTTTTTAAAAGAGCCGGAGCCATAAACACTTAGGCATCAGCAGATTCAAAACTGGACTAATGTTATTTTTGTAAAAATTTGAAAATGTCAAAAGAAGTGACTCAAAAGACAGTCGTGTTCATTTGTGCATCCACAAACTCCATATTTAAATGCCTCTTAGTCGCAGACATTATCTTTATCAGGTACAGTGTGAAAACTCTAATGGTGGATGGCTGCTTCTCACTCAGGGCTGTTTATGCTAATGAGGGGCTACAACGACCACTAATGTACCGGGCTTTTCTCCTCCGATGAAATGTACAAAGGTAGAATGTCATTCAAAGTGTTTCTGCAGACCATTAGAGGCCCACACAGTCACCACAGAACTGTGTTTAAACCCCTTATAAATGTGATTTTTGCACAATAGGTCCCCTTTAAGTATGGAGAAATGCTACTTTACTGCATTAACTTTCTATGGTTAGGGTTAGGATCAGTGTTAGTTGCATGTAATTATGCATAAATTATTGTTATTATAATAGTAAGTACATGAAACATGTAACAAGCCCACTGAAATAAAAGTGTTACCCAAATAAACACTAAAAAACAGTTAAAGCGCTCACCCTCCAGCTTTCCTGGCTGATCGAGATGACACACTGATTTCGAACGGCAGCTCCACCAGGCTGCATCTCACCTTCCTCTACTGGAGCTACAACACAAGCACAAATATTACAATCTGAATTGCATTAAGCCAAATAAAAATGTAAAAATGCACAACAATGGATGTGATCTAACCTATATAAGGAAGCCCATTCTCCAAGTACATCCTCGCCAGACCATCCTGAAGGTAATAAATAAAAAATGAATTTAATTCGTTATTGTGTGACTTGTGTTGAATCTCAGAGGCTAATGTAGCATTTAAACTCACCCTAATGAGAAAAGACATGTGGAAGATGTTCTCCACCGTCCGGGAGAAGGAGTTGGGGTCGATGACGAACTCATAATATGAAATGGGTTCCTCGGCTGTTCCAGAAAGAGAGAGTTTTGAGTTTATTGCCTTTTCAGCTTTTCTGGCTATGTCATGGCAAAAAAGAACAAATCAAGTTCCCAACATTGTAGAAATATCACTTTTCTATCATTATAAAAATATTTTAACAATAAAAATCAACATCCTAAAATAATATATAAGATAAAATGCATTATTAATAATAATAATAATAATAATAATAATAATAATAATAATAATAACAACAACAACATATAAGATAAAAATCTAAAACTGTTTTTTGAAGTTTACGTTTGATCAAAATTTTACAGTTTTGGAAGGACGAGTTGCTTTTATAGGTTTTGAAATATTGTGTTGCTAAAATCTGATAGTTAATTGCTTAATATGCTTACAGTCATCAGAAAAGTATTTTTGCAGGTATCCGAGAATTCTTTCCACCTCTTTCTCTGTTGCCTCCTGGTGAGATTCTTCCATTTTCTTCAGCTGTGATGACAAGATATTTTCTTAATTTCTAAAAAATCTGGTATTTTGGACAGACAGTCAAGTGTTTGCATTACAATGAGCAGACCTGGGTGGGCATAATCCGTTTCTCCTCTTTGCTGGGCACTCTCCTTTGCCTTTCAACTCTCTGTCGTGGAGGAGGAGGCTCTGCCAAAAACGAGCCCAACCTTGAATATTAAATAAAACAAAAGTGTTTAATTACACAATATATTGGTAAACTTTCCTATAAGAGATATCATTGTATATTATACATGTACATTATAATAAAACAGATTCATTATTTTATACGTTCCAAAATTTAAAACAGAAAAAGTTGTTGTTTATTTTATTCTTATACAGATGTTTATTTTATTTTTTTAAGTATAATGAAATGACTGTATTTATTTGATCTGAGATTCCGAGATAGAAAAAGATTGTCAATTATTATAAAAGTTCTTCTGTTTCTGTTTTCTATTTAAATATATTTTAAATTAATGAGATACATTATTTATTCTAAAACAAATAGGACAGCATTCATTTGAAACGTAACATTAGAAAAGTATTTCCTGTAATTTTTTATATATAATATACAATGTATACTTGCTGATTTTAACTTTAAAGGAAAGGAATTTTAAAAATATATAATGAAATCTGTGGAGGAAAACACTGCAATTCCCCTCAAAATTATGTCAAATTTTATATATTACTTTTCAATTTATACCCTAGTCTCATATATACTGGGATACAACTGCCTTTTTTTTTTTTTACTTCCTTTACTACAGTATTACTCACATGTAGTGGAAAGATGGGGCTGTTCTGAAGCAGTTCTCAGCTCTCTTTGCAAGCTTAAACCAGGCTCCTCCTGGTAAATAACCCTCCAAGTTTCCATCCACACCACTTTCATCCTCCAAACGATTCAGATCCATGAAGGACAACTAAACAGAACAATATAAAAAAACTAAATCAACCCAGAAAACAAATCATATCAAAGTGAATATGCACATGATATAGGATCTATCCTGTCCTCTTACAGTAAGTGTGCGTTCACAAACTTGGTTCTCTCATTTTTTCTCTCAAAAAAAAAGGATACATTGAGACCTGGTTTGCTGAGCATTCAGTCTGACATTCTTAAGATCAAACATAAATATAACCTACAGATGTTTTTTTTCTTTCTTTATACATTTATTGACAGAACATACTTAGCATCCAAAATAATCCAGTGTGCAGGGCCTAATGCACCCATTTAATGTGTGTGTGCATGTAACGGTCAAGTTTTTAAAAATTATTTAGTCAACAAAAGTTATTTAGTTCTAAGTAGTAACCAATTATGCAATCTTTTCCTAAACCTGGCTCCCATTTATGTAACAGGGTGTAGAAATTTTATTATTATCTCTTCTCCCAGAAAAGAGTCCTTCAAGAGTTATTAAGGATGCATAATTTTTATACTTCTATTCTGTGTCTGATTTATGACATGGCACGTCACAGCCTCATTCACTGCAGAAGAGATTAGAGCTGCAGGATTTACAACATGTCAATTCATCAACTTCTCCTAAACAACGAAAAAGTAAATGGTTGTTTAACATGGAGAAAAATAGAGTAAGCGTTTTAGTAGGGCTGGGCGATTTTATCGATTGATTCGAGTATGTAGTTTACATTGATTTGTTTGAATAAAACCCTCGTTCTTCACTTTAACACATGCAACGCTCTCCTCTGGGCTCACGTAGTTCCCGCTGCATTTGCCATAGAAACCCACAAACAACATGGCACTGAGCAGAGTAGAACTCAGGAGAAATGCTGTGTTCTATGTAATGTAAAAGAATATGGGCGCACAAGCACACCAATATTTATATAATTATATGTTAATAACCTTCGACACCACACATTTTTTAGAGGGCGGGGAAAAAAACTATTTCATTCATTCATTCATTTTCTACCGCTTATCCGGGGCCGGGTCGCGGGGGCAGCAGTCTTAGGAGAGAAACCCAGACTTCCCTCTCCCCAGACACTTCCTCCCGGGCCGAGAGACATAGTCCCTCCAGCGTGTCCTGGGTCTTCCCTGAGGCCTCCTCCCAGTGGGACATGCCTGGAACACCTCCCTAGGTAGGCATCCAGGAGGCATCCGAAACAGATGCCCAAGCCACCTCAGCTGGCTTCTCTCGATGTGGAGGAGCAGCGGCTCTACTCCGAGCTCCTCCCGGGTGACAGAGCTCCTCACCCTATCTATAAGGGTGCACCCTGCCACCCTGCGAAGGAAACTCATTTCGGCCGCTTGTATCCGAGATCTTGTCCTTTCGGTCATGACCCAAAGCTCATGACCAAAAAAACTATTTAAATGGTAAATACATTTTTTTTGTAAAATAAAAATCTGGGATTTTTTTTTTTTAAAAAGGCCATTATCGCCCAGCCCTACGTTCTAGTTACCGAAACAGTGTGTATCTGTTGTGAACAAACATTGTAATAGTATGTGTAAAATGATTATTATTGCTGTCTTGCATAGATATCAAATTTGAATGCTCTGATCGTTCACTCCTGGGACCAACCTAGACTAATCACACTGCTTTATGCCTCAAAAGGTTATGAATACAAAGTTGTACCCCTGTTTTATTCACAGTGATATGAAAGAACGTAGTCCACGAAGCTGTCACGCTTACACACTAATGATGAAATGCCGATTGCCCACGGCATGCCTCCAGGTGCTAATGCTGTAACTTTGTCTTAAAAGTATTAAAAAACTAAAGGCTTTTAGGATAAACGATTTGATGCAGTACTACTCTATAGACGCTATAGAAAGTGAACATGTTGCATCTCCTTTGAGCAATCTGTACTTTTCACATCATCATTTCTTAGTTCTGCTTGGTTTACATGTCTTTTAAACATGTAAAAGTCACACCCTAACGTACCAAATGTTCTGCAAATGCAGATGGGTCAAACGCAGAGCCTTCAGCATGTAGCTGGCTGGCCTTCTCCTTCCCTAGATCAGTGGCTAGTACCAAGAGTTGAGCATCTAGAGCTGCTTCACGAGCTTGTCTCACTAAAAGCAGACACAGCAAGAGAATATCATGAAGGCAGAAGTTTGCACACAGAGCTCTACCAAAACATTCAACAAGCTACTGCAGTAGATATTATACCATTGGCAAAAAGTTTGTTGGCCTCTTCCAAAACATCAGTGAGTTTATTGTTAGCCGGATTCAACATGTCCTCGCGATTTTCTGTCAACAAACAAACAAAAAAGAAGCATTCTCAAGAATCTGCTTGTACATTAAACATCAAAATGTTTCACTGAAACACGCTTGAAGAGTATTAACACTCACGCTGAACTTCATTGATCAGATCCCTGTATTTGCTCCTGATCTCTCTTCTGCGTGTTGGATCATCGTCTTCCTGACTTATACCTGAGGGTCCACCACCAATATCATCTTCATCACCCATATCGCCCGATCTCTCTGGCCGGTTCTGTCCACCCACTCCATTGGTTGGCCCTCCTGACTCCTCTTGATTCGTCCGGGACCTTCTTCTTGAATCAGACATCTTCAGTGATTCTGACTGGCTTTCTGTTCACAAAGACCCTTTTGTCAGAACACAAATAAAACAGAAATGAAAGTATTCATATGTAAAATTATATTTGTCCATCAAATTGTTTTAAGGTTCACGCAGGTATATAATATAATATAATATAATATAATATAATATAATATAATATATAAAATTGCGTATAATGCAGCATTATTTTGAAATGCATAGAATCGAGTGAATTAATTAATGTGGTATATTTTCTGCTAATCACATGGTGATTAAACATAATTCACAGTTACACGAACTCATTTATAGTGTTTACAAATTGATTAGAGCATAATACGTACAGTCCATAATAATTCCGCATAACCTTTAAACAACGCTACTTCCTGATAAACGTTGCTGACCGAAATACGCGCCCAGACATCGTAAATTAAAACCAAGAGAGGACTCGATAAACACGAATGTACATGAACTAACAAAGCAGAGTGTATTGTTAAAACTTACAAACTTTAAAAACATTAAGGATCGGCATTTGCATCAACGGTGAAATTTTCGCGGGAGCAGGAGGAAATGTGCTTCGCGTCATTTCCGACGCATTCAGTGACGAAACTTGTAACTATCGTGTTTTATTTTTATTTTATATAATTGTATTTATATATTTCCATGTGTTATTTTTAAACTATGTCTACTATATTTTATACTATTTAAGCTTTATTTACGACCTACAAATTTTCTTGTCAGTGAAGGGCACTCACATCCTTGTCGTATTTGTAGTCCTCATCAAGCATCACGCCTTCAAAGAGCACACCATGTAATGTATGCTGTTGATCAAAAACCTAAAAGTAATTTCATGTATTGTTAACCACAGACATTAATTAGCGCATACAACGGAAAAGTCCCATAAGAAATCTCCAAATTAATCTATGGCGAATCGTTAGACTACAAACTGACGTCATGACTAAGCAGTTCGGATTGTTGCTTTTTAGAATATACATGTTTTTAAACAGAGTGAAAATTCATTTGACACTAAGTTTGTATTTTTCAG
>CAIGQW010000302.1:10171314-10204378 GCA_903798125.1 Danio choprae | reverse complement strand
GAACCAGACAGAACTGTTGTATAAAATATAATATAATATAATATAATATAATATAATATAATATAATATAATATAATATACATGCCTGATACATTTGCAGAGCTGGGTAAATCAAACTCCTCCCTTAAAAGAAAAAAAAACTAAAAACAACACACAGGGTGTGTTTTAAAACGTAGTACGTTGCCTACCTAGGCAGGATTTCAGTCTATCGTTGTTGTGATTAATGTAGAGCAGTGCGCTTGTCTTTGCAGGCAGCTGACTGGGTGTTGAAACACATCCAGTAGATTCCGGAAATTAACAAACTCGTGATGTCAGGAGGACTGGGAGAGAAACAGACAGCAGAAGAGAAATATACGTGTATTTCGCAGAATTTGTGGACTATAAAGTTATGACATCGTATTATTATGGAGTTAACGCGTGAAAAGAGCACTGAACATGTTTCGGGGAGACTGCGGAAGATCGCTGTTCTCAACTGAAACGAGCAGTTGTGTTCTTTCTATTCAAACCGACGCTTCAGCAAACATGACGCGACTCGCATTGGAACAAGTGACCGATTTCGGCGATTTCACGAAAGGAAAGGATCTGAAGGAGTTTTTCAAACAAGCATACTCCCACATATCTTTTCAAAACTGCCTGTCCGATGTGCGACTGAGTCCAGATGGACGTCACATTCATGTCATTGTGCGCCAGCCCAAAAGTGGTCTTATGACATACGACAAATATCAGCGAGCCCATCTCATGCAATGCCAGAAGCACGTTGATTTAGTGCTAACTCGAAATGTGCCTATTGTGGATGTCCTTTATGTCCCACAAAGCAGCAAACCAGAAGATGGAGCCTCAGTGCTGGGGGTGATTTTTGAGAATGGAAAAGTGGAATTCTGGAAATTCCTGGAATGTGGATCAGGCTGGCGTTTGCTCCAGACTGTGGATCTGTGCAACAGCCCTCGTGCTAAAGTAGTGTCTGTGAGCATGTGTCAGAATTTCATCATATGGTGTGAGGAGCGACCGCCATCAGAGAACTCCAGTGCTGTGTGCAGCAACTTCAGGTTCTGCATCTGCAAAAAGACTGTAGAAGTTAATAACGACGGGGGTGTCACTTTGGGAAATGTGAAAATTGCATTGCATAATAATCCTCAGTATATGACCGTCAGTTCTGGAGATTTGGTTTATCTGCTCCCAGACACGCAGGTAAAGTCTTTGATGGGTGTTTCCAAGGTTTTTCTTGCATGGTCACCTGAACACGACACCTTTAAAGTGCACAGTGCCAGTAGCTGCACACTCATGAAAAGCTCAAGCAAGGAATCAGATTTCAAGAGACTTGTTTCAGACTGCATTGGCCTTATATCCACCATAAATCCTCCTGATATCCGAGGATTCTCTCCGACTGGATGTGGAGACCTCCTCCTCCTCCTCAGCACCGGCTGGGTATGTATTATGAAGAAAGATGGCAGTCTTTGCAACATATACAAACTTCCTGATAACTGCCTAAGTGCTAGTGGAACCCAAAACAGCCTTAATATTTACAATGACACCCTGGCACTAACAATAGGAAGGACCCTTTTCTTAATTGACACCAAATGTGGCCTGGAATTAGAACGGATAAGCCTTAAAACGGAGGGTCTTCTCTTCATAAACTCACAAGACAGTCACTCTCCACAAATGCTGTCAGAAAGTGGGCTGTTTGTGGTGAGACAAAGACCAAAGCCTGCTCCGACACCTTCAGAAGACTCAAGCGCACTCTTAGTCGAGGCTGTCTTTGAGGAGGCATGTAAATATTATCAGCAAAGAAGTCTAAGTAGCACGCAGCTCACGGTGGAGAAGCTCAAAAAAGGTGGGATGTTTCAAGCGCCCATATCACTAGCTGCCATCCTCAAGGATTACCTCAGCAACCAGAAGACCAAACCTGGGGAGAAACATTCCTCGGGTCAAGAAAGGCTCATGAGCTCGCTCGAATCAGAGCTTAGGAGTCTGGTATTGCTGGAGGACATCAAAACATCAATGGTGAAGGCTTCGGAGAAAGACCTGGAGAACTATTGTGAAAGCTTGGTGCAGCAGGAGATCTGCCGTCTGCTTGGTGGAGAGCTTGAGAAGGAGAACCTTCAATACCTGAACGGCATCTTTCAGCAGTTTCCCACTTACTCCTGGCATGCCATTCAGTCGGTCCTGCATCTGAAGTGCAACGGTGAAGGTTCGCTGTCATCTAAAGCTCCGGCTGAGTTGTGGAAAATCATTGTTAGTCCTGTGCAGCCCACAGCCAACTTTGCTCACTGCAACGGTCAGCAGAAACACACTACAGTCAACCTGCCTGTTTTTGAGCTCTTGTGCCACTCCATCTTCAAATTCCAGCCCAGCTGGCTCCCGAGGTTTCTGGAACTGGCACAACAGCAGGCTGGCACATCCTCCTCATCCTCATGGAATTACGGAGTGAAGGAGAGCTCTGAAAGCGTCCCGCTCTATAAACGGGCCCTGGCGGTGCTCCCTTGTAAAGGGACCTACCAACACCTGGAGGTGGAGCTGCTTTTGTGCAGCGAGAGGCCTAATGCGATAATGCAAGCCCTGCGGATTCTCATTGAACAAGGCCAGTGGGAACGTGTGACACAAGTTGCCGAGAGGTTCTGCCGGCAGAGCCCACTTCTGAACAAAGAGATCTTCAGCGCTCTTCTCTGTGAAGTGTCCCAACGTAGAGACCTTGACCCTTATTTGGACCTTCTGTGGACTCTTTGTCCTGAGGACATGACCGTGACAAGCATACTTAACACTGTACTCAAAAACATCCCGGGTTCGACACAGAACTCGGGTCCATTTGAGGCTCAGGGAAGTCAGGTCACCATTGGACTTTTGAAACCACTACTCAGAAAAGTTCTCCAAAGGGAGTCCAAACCAAACCAGAGGTACGCAGATATCCTTCAGTCGCCCACAATACCTCCACTCACTCCTCCTCGCCAGCCAAAGGGACTGTCCAGAAAGACAGAGCGAGACGCTGAGCTCCAGGAAGCCAAGCAGAAGACTTCTTCTGGATCTCGAGCAGGCCTGGTCTGACTTTCACACTCACAAATCATATCCATATACTCTTATTAAATGAGTATTAAAGAGATCGTTCACTCCAAAGTTAAAATTACGTCATCATTTACTTACACTTATGCTGTTTCAGTTCCAAAGTTGTACTTTTTTCAAAACAAAAGATAATTTTTTGAAGAACAAAAAAGAAATGAATGTCATACAGGTTTGGAGATGGATGAAAGTGAGTAAATGATGACAGAAGTTCAATTTTGGGTCAAGTGTCCATTTAAGATTGTCTATTTATTCACCTTGCACGGTCTGAACAAAATGATGCATCTTCATAGGATTGGAAATTTCATTAATAACTATGGAATTGTAAAGTAATAATGGCAGTGTACAGATGTTTATCTGCTGCTTTAATTATTCCTGATATAGAACTTAATATATGTTGTTTTTATGTTTACATAAATTTCATGTTATTCTTATACTGTATGTCTTCAGTGTTTTTAACAGTATTTTCTCTTTCCTAACATTTACATGTTGTTTAGTTTTTTATGATTTGTCTTTCATGAAGGAATGCTGTCATCCTAATATTAATAGAAGGTCAGAAATGACTAAGCATAATCCACATTTCACACATCATTTATTTTATGACCCCTTATTGACACTACAGTTTATCATCATATGCTGGTATAATTATTATTTTAGGAAAATCCCGTGGAAGACGTAAGCTAATGATTGTATGGGTCAATTATGAAATGTACAGTAATATTAAATGTAACGTGCATGCAGATGAAATGGACTATCAGACTTAAATGCTTTCAGGATTGCTCTTGTATTTACTGCTATCACAGGGCTTTTAGCATTGTAGAAAGCTATTAAATATGACTCCAGTACATTGCTGTCGGTCATTTTCATGTCTCTTTCTGAACTGAAATGTCATTGGTTATTTGTGGTCGTGTGGTCAGAGACGGGGATTTCTGATGTGTTTCCAATGCAAAGCTTTATAAACTCAGAATGTCTCTTTTCAGCTCCACCCTTTGCATTCTTACTGGGCTCAACAACCGCATTCACGGCCCTGCTTTAAATTCAATTCAGCTAAATTCTATTATACAGTGAGCAGCATCAAACTCAGTCACATTGGACATGCTTGTGTTGCACTCAATCGACTAGGTGAGGCTAATTGTATTTAGAAAGCTGAAACACTTTTGTTTTTCCCATTTTGTCAAGTCGAGCTTTATAGTCATTCCGCCACATGTGTGGACATACAGAGGAACGAAATGTCGTGTCTCGCAGGACAACGGTGCTACATTGATTCAATTATAAATACAAACACAACACTGGACATAAGAGCTATTATAAAAAACCTATGCATAACTAACATGTATTATAAAATAGAATAAAATACTTAAACTATACACATAAGTCAGGCTATACAAGTACTTTTCCATGAGACTGAACAATGTTGTGCAGGATATTGTGCAAAAAAAGGTATTTAAGGTCTAATATTGTGCAAGAGGTATTTAGGGTTGAAGCAAGCAGTGCAACATGATATTGGTACATTTATAGTAAACATTTAGTCTTTGTAAGGTGGAGTTTAGATAAAGTGTCAGGTGCATAAGAGAGAAGAGTGTTTCTACAGGTGGTTTGTCAAGCCCACTCACCTGAATGAAGCACAATTGTGTTTTCTAAATCTTGGCTTGACAGAGCAGTCTCTCCAAAGCAACAGATTTCTTTTTCAGCTAATTGAATTGACTGTAAGTGGGAGTTAAATATATTTAATACATTCCCATTTCTAATAACTGTCCTTTTTTTACTTTCTGTTCATAAGAGTATCTTGTACAAGTACTGTCTAAAAGTGATTTCCATTTACATATTAAACAAAGACACTGAATTATAGTATTTAACAAAACAAAGAAAAAGAGCGCCCAGAAGCTACTCTAGAATTGTTACAATATATTATAAAATGTGTTAATAAGAATATGCTTTTGGTTTACTTTTTGGTGTTTTTAATATACATTTTTAATGTAAATATAATTATTTTATTGTTTGAAATATATTTTAAGTAAAATACGTTATTTGGAAGATTGGAATATTAAGAATATTTGTAGTGTTTCATGTTTTTTAGAAGATTGAAGTTAAATGTTTTTAAATATGAATTATACATTTTCTTAAGATATTCTGTGTATAACATTCATGTGGTAGAAACATTGAAACATTTCACCAACCCCGAAAATAATAATGCTAATATTTATTTACAGGACCAAATAAAACAACAATAAAACTTTTCAAAGTAAACAAGAGAAATGTGAACTCAAAAAAATATTCAAGTAAATGTGTTTTTTAGTGGACAGTTAAAGATGTTTACCGGATAAACCCAAAATTAATTCTCCAAACATTAACTGCTTTCCTGTCCTGCAACCTTTGTCATGAAGCAAGATTTAATGTAATGATATAACAACCCTGCATCATTTTCTCATGCCCTAAATTCACCTAGCATGAGTGTGTATGTGAGATTTAGTTGTAAAATGTTTTTTCTTGGCCTCTCGCAGTGCATGTCTATTAAGCACCTTTGGCATTTGCTAATCCACATGCTAAGTACTAGCCTTAATAATGAGATTTTCTGGCATGCTTTCAAATGATAAACGTATGCAGTACCTATAGAAAATAATCATACCCCTTTGAAATAATTACTTTATTTGTCATACAGCCTGAAATAAAATCACATTACAAATAACTTTCCCAGCCTTTGAAATGTTTTTTTTTAGCCTTTTCCCAAACTGTGTCTTTATCTCGAAGGCCTTTTGAAAGCAGGGTGTAACGTGAGTAAAGATTTTCACAGGGTATGAGGATTTTCTGTAGGCACTGTATATGACATATTGTATATGTTTTTAAAAGATACTACCACTTTCGGATTATTTAATCCTGATGTCTCTGTTAGTATTTTCTATAAGCAGCACAGATATGTGTGTAATGCACTGCTCTAGTTCCTGTGATAGGGCAGATTAACATGAAAATGTTTTTGTTTTAAAATAAAATCCTAAAGTCTTAGTGCTGTTAAGATGACCACTGCGAATGCAACAATCTGAATATCCTTAAAAGGCACTCTGAAAGATGAAATAATAATTAACTGTACTGTTAAGTATCACTCAAAAAACATTTGTTTGTTGTTTGTTCAAACTACTTATTTAAAATGAACTGAAACACTGTTTGGCTACGTGACTGTTTTATGTTCTATCTACTTACATTTATAAAAACTAATAAGTTAATTTAATTCTTTCATGTTGCCCAACACAAATCGATTGTGTGACCCAGCATTTTTACAGTGATCAACACATTAATAAGTGCTGGGTTCCACACAGTTCCTTCATGTTGTCCCAACACAAATCAATTAAATTAAAAGTTGTAACAAATTTAAGTGGATTGAACATAAAACAATAAAGCTGTTCCCAAAAAAATTAAGACTTGTGTTGTTTCAGCTCATTATAAATAAGTAGTTTGAACCAGCAGCAAAAGTCTTTTTTTTTGTTTGAGTGGATGACAACAATATAGAGCACGTTCACTATCTTAATATATTGTATTATTAAATATTGAAATGTGTATGCAGCAGCGCTGTGAGGCCACGGTCACAGGAATAGTGTGTTGTGGGGGTAGGGTTTCCACTCCGGCTACACATACTGGGGTAAGAAATGATTTACACCAAACAAACAGCTTTAGCATGGAAGTGTGAGCACCCTTTATTATTACAGTGATTCATGCATAACAAAGGGAGGAAATGTTTAACAGACCTCAGAATCCACCTCTGAGGTACACCACTGTCTTGGCAATTAAGGCCCATTCAAATGAATTATAAAGTTTTTAAAATCATTGTTCATTTAAAATAATAGCTGAGTTAACACTACTGTAATGGTAATGGCTTACAAAACAATCATTTTAATTAATAACATTTATTACTTAAGGTGTTTTTTTCTGTTGAACACAAAAGAAGATATTTTGAAGAATGTTGGAAATGGGCAGCCATTAAAAATCTATAGTATTTTTTTACTACTATGCATGTCAATGACTACCAGTAGCACATATTTCTGAATTTGTTCTTTTGTGTTCAACAAAAAGAAAATTAAACCACAGTAAATTGTGAGTAAAATGTCATTTTTGGGCGAACTATCCCTTTAAAAGGTTGCAGTGTGCGCTTGCAGTAAACAGAACAATATCATCTGCCTGTGTGGATATTACTGTAATGCACATAGTTATTCATTAACTTACTCCTCATTAGAACAGTCTTACTGAAATGTTATATTTATAAATAAAACACAATATCTGTAGCAGAACATCTATATTACGTCTTTGAAAATATCCTAAATATAAATCACAGGACCTCATAAAGTGCTTTCTAATGCAATAAAAAAAACATTTTACATGTGTAACAGTAAAGATGTGCTTTTCATATAAATATTAAGGCTGCATCCAAAAATCCCCCCACATAACCCTTAAATAGTGCACTATTTGAAAAAGAAGCCATTTGTAGTGGTGTCCAAACCGATAGTGGATGTGGATCAATCTCACAATGCACCGCAATAACGAGTCCACAACCTATGTACGTTCAACAGCTAGAGAAGACACATAATGCACCGCGAGAGTTGGCAACTAAAAGTGGATATCCATAAAGTGGACGTCCAAAATGGAATCCTATTGGAATCATTTTCCTAAAATTATAATTTAATTGTTAAATTTACGCTTGTGTACATGACAGAAATCTAAATACTTTGTTTCATTACTAAAAGATAGCTCACTAAGTGTTAAATAACTAACAAAAGGTCTATCCAAGAATTTGAAATCTAATCCATCTGAGGGATTTATCAAGCAAAGCACAAACAAAACAGCAAACAAACTTGCTCAAATTCACTCGCTCCTTTTTACTCACTCCTTTAAGTGGACTATATTAGTGGTATAATTTAGGGAGTAGTGAATGGGGGTACCCGGCTGGGCCAGTTGGCATTTCTGTGTGGAGTTTGCATGTTCTCCCCATGTTTGAGTGGGTTTCCTCCGGGTGCTCTGGAGGATTTATGAGTGTGTTTAAATCAGTCATTTTTTTAATGATGTACAGTACACTTCATTGTTGTTTCACATTTTCTACGAACTCAGGTTTGAGATTGGCCTTTGGGAAAGGGTGCATCGTGAAGTTATTGTTCCTTCAAAGAGAGAAATCAGAAAACAATTTTTGAGTTAATCAACAACAAAATAGCTCACACTGTCTATGAGCATATTAAAATGAATATAACTTGCACAATAACTTACTCATACACATCTGAATACTTCATCCTGCGGTAGTACTTGGCCAGTTTAACAGAGAGAATGATGCTGGGGATCAGGAACAACATACACCAGCCCAAACTGAACCAAAAGGCATTCTGAGGAACCAACAGGACATTTATTACATTTCTTATAATTTATTAGTACATGGGAACCATGTGTAAATGTATTAGTTCTCTATATGTTTTTTCTACATTCCATGATACTTTACGCAAATTATTTTAGTAAATTACATTAAACTGTGAGCCTGAAATGAAAGTGAAATGTTTTGAAAATTGTAAAATGAGTGGCATTATAACATTATTAAGGTAACCTATTAGACATAGAGCAGAGCAGACCATGAATAACCTCAAAAACTCGAAAACAAGTCTTTCCACAGCAATATTACAGAAGAATATTTATTTATTTATTTATTACACAGCTCTCTGGAATTCTTATATATATAGTATGTTATTGCCTCAAAGCAACCGATTAAACTAATAACACAGGCTCACCATGGTACTAGGAATCATCTTGACCATTAGGGAATATATGTGTGTGTGTGTGTTATAATAATAATACACATATATATATATATATATATATATATATATATATATATATATATATAAAATAAATATTCATAATATAAGAATGTTAATGTAGGCAGCCATTTGTTAAGGAGAGTTTTTCTTTCTGCAAGTTTTACATTTATTTAAAAAAGCTAGTAAACTCATTCATTCATTTTCTTTTCGGCTTAGTCCCTTTATTACTCTGGGGTCGCCACAGCAGAATGAACCGCCAACTTATCCAGCATATGTCTTACGCAGCAGATGCCCTTCCAGCTGCAACCCATTACTGGGAAACATCCACACACACTCATTCACACACATATACTACGAACAATTTAGCCTACCCAATTCACCTATAGCGCATGTCTTTGAACTTGTGGGGGAAACCGGAGCACCCGGAGGAAACTCACGCCAACACGGGGAAAACATGCAAACTCCACACAGAAATGCCAACTGACCCAGCCGAGGCTCAAACTAGCGGTCTTCTTGCTGTGAGGTGATCGTGCTACCCACTGTGCCACCGTGACACCCAATAGTAAATTATTACATAATTTGATCATTTTATGTCAGGCAGCTGTGTAATAAGTGAGATAATGTACATCTAGCTGGTTGTTTTCACAGAATAAAGCTCTTCAGTCTTTAAAATAATAAAATTAATAAAACTAATAAAAATCTTCAGTCCTCCACTTCACATTGAAGTGAAACTTTCTTACTGTATTGTAGGAAATACAGAGAACATTATAAGGAGGGACAAAACAGTTAACTCAAAAGAGCTCTCTTGTAATACTAATGTAAAATACCAACTGTAACATTATTTTCATGACAGATAAAAAAAATAATAAAGCTTAAAAATAAACCCCTCTCACTCGGTTTTCACTATGTACAGTGCTCAGCATAAATGAGTACACCCCATTTTTAACCGTTTCTCAATGAATATAGGTCATATATTTTGGTGCATTTGAACAAAACAGATGTATTCATTTATATTTATTTTTATATATTTATTAAATTAGAATTTATATTTATTAAAATAATATTTTAGTCATTGAACATCTTTAGATATAGAAAGATAATACATTTAAATTCATGTGAAATATTGGAAAATACAATACAATTTTTAACAAAAGTTTTTGTTTCTCTAGGTTTTTGCTCTTTAAAAAAATGTATTTAAAATTTTTCCCTAACATATACATTTGGGATACTAATTTTTGGATTGTTCTCAAAAGTTATTTTGTTAGATTAGATCCAGATTTGGTTTCAGTACTGACTAATCTAATGTATATGCACCAATATAATATTGCAAAGCATCCTTTAGAAAATATTAATTTAAATGATAGATTTGTGAGGTGTGTACTCATATATTGTATATGGATATTTTGAAGCGAAGATTATTATAAGATTTGTTGAACAAAATTTCTCCAAACCATAAGCACAACCCAAACTTTGAAATAAATAAATGGATAAAAAAATTTGACTATAATTTCTTACCAAGGATCCTACCAGGTGTTTACAGAGAAGATTCTCTGTTCTGTCTATTGCTGCGGCTACAGGTTGACAACGGCCAACCCTCCCTGTGATCTGACGATAAAAACACAACACAATGTTAATCATTCATCAATAGTTGAAGCATCTGAAATATACCTAAAGACTAAATATATACCGTCTGATTTGCCCACTGGATATATGCCAGAAAGATCTTCATCTGACAGTCTACGAATACCTTGCTCTCCTGCAGAAAAGAAGAGGTGATTCTTACATCAACAATGTAATACAGTGTTCATCCTGATAACTCAACTACATATAGCCTTGATTCTGCAATACTCACAGCTTTCACTATTTGAGATATGTTGTAGTTCAGAATGTCCTGAGCATATCCAACATTTTGCAGAACATTCTGAACAGATGCCTGTAAAATGAATAAATAGAAAAAATATGACAACATATCGAAAGTGCATTATATATATATTTTTCAACACATTTTAACACTAGGTTAATTAGGTTTGGCAAGTTAGGTTAATTAGGCAAGTAATGGACAACAGTGCTTTGTTCTGTAGCCAATTCAGTCAGGCTAAACAAAAATATAAGTAAATGCTCTGAAAAAATGTCCTTGCTCTGTTAAACAGCACTTGAAAAATTTTCAAATGAATCAAAAGCTATTTAAATTTCACAAGATAATTCATAATTTTGAATTCTATATATATATATATATATATATATATATATTCTATATATACATACAGTTGAAAACAAAATTATGTATATATTGTATTATTCCAGTTTTCAGTTACACATGCTCCTCAATATTTTTGCAAAATCTATGATACAGTTAGTTTTTTTTTAGTTTTGGGATTAGGGATTAAATAGAATTTTTTTTTAATAGAAAGATTTTTTTGTTTTTAAAATAAATAAAAAGTAATGACCATTAAGGGCCTCATGGTGGCGCAGTGGGTAGCACGATCGCCTCACAGCAAGAAGGTTTCCTCCGGGTGCTCTGGTTTACCCCACAATCCAAATACATGCGCTATAGGTGAATTGGGTAAGCTAAATTGTCCGTAGTGCATGTGTGTGAATGGAAGTGTGTGGGTGTTTCCCAGTGATGGGTTGCAGCTGGAAGGGCATCAGCTGCATAAAACATATGCTGGATAAGTTGGCGGTTCATTCCGCTGTGGCGACCCCAGATTAATAAAGGGACTAAGCCGAAATGAAAATGAATGAATAATGACCATAAAAATGGTATCTGTGAGTAAACTATACTAAATGAAGACAATTCATTTGCTCGATACCACCTCCAATAACAGCAACAGCAAGTTTTATTAAATTCAATTAAATTAAATTCATTTTATTTCTATAATGAAGCGCTTTTACAATGTAGATTGTGTCAAAGCAGCTTAACAGAGAAATTCTAGTAAATTGAAACTGTGTCAGTCCAGATTTCAGAGTTGATATATACAAGTCTTTCCCTGTTTATTATTAAAATTAGGGACATTGGATTAGAATTTAAAGACATAACAGAACAAAATAAAAATTAATTCACTAAATGTCTTAATTGCATAAAAAAGATTGAATAGCGCTAACTGATTTTTCCCAGGAACTAATTGCATGTGCCCTAAAACAGCCCTAAAAATCTACTGACATTAAGTTTGTATTAACATTTATTCATAGGTTTACTGTCATGCACATGCCATGAAGGGATTCTGGGATTATAATAACCAAATTCAGTCAAATCCAACCTCACTTTTGATTGGTAGTGTAATTAAAAGCTATATTAAGAAAAAGGCAAGCCTGCCTGTAGTTTGTACACAAAGAACTGCTTCAAAAAAGATTCTGGACCCCAATGAAGGGACTCATCTCAACAGCAAGCGTGTTGTTTTTTCTTTTGTTTTGTTACAGTTTTAATTGCCTACTCTAAATATGATGTAGAGTATTAAAACTATATAAACATACACTGTGGCACATAAATTGACACAGAGTTTACTTTACTTACATTGATTTGAGATGCAACTGTGCTGAGATTATTAATGGTGGAGTTCAGCTCCAGCTGTAAAGAGGAAAAGCATTACAATATTGTCACGTTCAGATTCAATTGTCTTTTGGGATGTTTTACACACCAGCAAAGGCATAATATTAGACGTAATCTCAGCCTGAATGTCTCGCAGATCTTTAGCTTCCCCGTGCAGTTGGTTGGAGATGTTTTGATTGCTCTGAAAGAAAGAAATACCTGTTTATGTTTCACCTCAGTCATATTCTACAGCAGGACGTTGTTAACAAGAGTAACATTCACCTGTTTGCCAGCCAACAGGTCCAGACTGTCCGCTGCTGAGCTCAGATTAGTTCCTGACACATCATTGATCTACAATATAAATTAAAAGCATAAAAAAAGATAATCTAATTTTTTTTATTTATATAAATACATTGCAAAAAATACATTGTTACAACCCTCTATTCTATCTCTGTGCTCTGTTTTATTTTATATATAACACAATAATACAAATAATAACAATAATAATAATAATACAGACTAAATAAACACCCACTGTCATGATTGCATATTAATAGGACCAAACAGGCAGTGAAATAGAAGTGTGTGATGATCTTCTGAGGAGGCGGGGTTTATCTGCCCTATCATCACAAAGTAAAACGTTCCAGAATCAGTGGTTGTGGCAGACTGCCTTCAGTATAAGCCGATTTTATTAGATTTTTAGAGGAACCACAATTTTTAAAGTTCTGAAACCTACAGGATGTTTTTTATAAAATAATGATCTCATATATGTCAAAAGATCAAGGAAAATTTGGTTTCTCAGGTCATGACCCTTTTAAGTTTTACAATGCAAATCCAGTTACAACCTTTAAACAATGCTACACTAGGTCTAACCAGTAGTACATTTGACTAAAAGCGTAGTTGTAAGTGTATTTGGAGTGTATGTGCATTTATTTTTTTTGTGTTTTTATGTACTGGATGCTATTGGTTACCTGAATTTCTTTCAGGATAAATAAAGTATCAAACTAATCTAAGGGCCTCACAGTGGCGCAGTGGGTAGCACGTTCGCCTCACAGCAAGAAGGTCGCTGATCGCTGGTTCGAGCCTCGGCTGGGTCAGTTGGCGTTTCTGTGTGGAGTTTGCATGTTCTCCCTGTGTTGGCGTGGGTTTCCTCCGGGTGCTCCGGTTTCCCCCACAAGTCCAAAGACATGCGGTATAGGTGAATTGGGTAGGCTAAATTGTCCGTAGTGTATGAGTGTGAATGGGTGTGTATGGATGTTTCCCAGAGATGGGTTGCAGCTGGAAGGGCATCCGCTGTGTAGAACATATGCTGGATAAGTTGGCGGTTCATTCCGCTGTGGCGACCCCAGATTAATAAAGGGACTAAGCCGAAATGAAAATGAATGAATGAATGAACTAATCTAAACAAAAATCCATAGAAAATAATATCACTATATAAATTGCACTGTACACAAATCAAAGCATCTAAATATTGACATATTATCTAAACACAAGTGGTCACATGACACCCATTTTTTCAATGCATGTTAATACCAGGTAGAAACAGGACTTTAGTCTTCATTTGAGAAAACAAGTGTAAAGCGTACATGCTGAATGATGTTGCTGAAGTTCATAGTGCTGGCACTATTAGAGAAGTTGTTGAGCTGGGACTTTATATCCGGACTGAGAATCGTGATGTTTGCTATGTTGATTTGCGCTGCCTCGAAACTCTGATAAATCTCCTGTGTGTACTGTTGACAGAATCGCACATTTAGCATCTAATCAGTGATGTATCCGCGTATAAAAAAGTAAAGTATGTGTAATAACTTCTCACCACTGAAACATTTAAAACATTATTTAGGTCGAAGAGCTCATTTAGATGAAGTGTGGTCCACAAGGGTGCGTTCTGTTCACAATTGCTAGAAAATAAGATGCATCAACATCAGATAAATAATGCAAATTTGGCAGCCATAAGTCATTCTGCCTTGCGTGACCAACCTGTAGATATTATAAAAGTTCAGGCTTGTGCTCATATTCAAAGTCTTGGACAGGTTGAACCCTGGAATCAGTCCTGGAGTGTCAATAACCTGTGAAACACATATTGATTACCAAATATTTTTACACTGTCATGTCAAATAAATGATATTCATTTAAATCTACCAAAGACAGTATTTCAAGCAACATGTCATGTGAAAAAATACAATGATTTAGTGTTGGTAGAACTACCTGGATGAGTTGCTTGCTCTGCCAAGGTACACAAACCAGGGTGTAGGTATTACCAACCACGATGAAAAGTATCAACACCACTAACATGAAGATCCAGGAGATCAGGAAGCTGAAGCCTACTCCTCTGATGTGACATATCAGAAAGAATAGCAATGGAATGAATACACAAAAGCATAAAATTAACTGTATAACTACAACTGACTAAATAACTTCATGTACTAAAATAACAGAGCAATTTTTCCATGTTTTAGGGCATGTTTATATTTATTTTTAGACAGCACAATACCAATATTATAACTATTTTAACAGAAGAATTCAATTTTGGCGGAATAATTTCGATCACAATAAATGAAAAGATTTGTTATTCTGATCTGTTCTAAATGACAATATGTTTTACTTGAAATTTTGAAGATATTGAATCAGATCTTTATAGAATACAAACAAATTTCCCTTGAAACCATAACTAATAACTGCAATAAATCCAGAAATGTTTTAATCAAATCTTAATTGTTTTCCATAGCTGCATACATCTGACATTTTGATAACACTACAATAAGAGACTGTTAGTTTATGTTAGTTACATCAGTTAATGCCTTAACTAGCATCAACAAATAATGACCAAATAAATTCTTGTTAATGCTAGGTAATAAAAATGCAAATGTTTATTGATTTTAATGATTTCGTAGTAGATTATCAAATGAACAACAGTATTGATGCTTTAGGGCCTCACAGTGGCGCAGTGTGTAGCACGTTCGCCTCGGCTGGGTCAGTTGGCGTTTCTGTGTGGAGTTTGCATGTTCTCCCTGTGTTGGTGTGGGTTTCCTCTGGGTGCTCCGGTTTCCCCCACAAATCCAAAAACATGCGGTACAGGTGAATTGGGTAAGCTAAATTGTCTGTAGTGTATGAGTGTGAATGGGTGTGTATGGATGTTTCCCAGAGATGGGTTGCAGCTGGAAGGGCATCCGCTGCATAAAACATATGCTGGATAAGTTGGCGGTTCATTCCGCTGTGGCGACCCCAGATTAATAAAGGGACTAAGCCGAAATGAAAATGAATGAATGAATGAATTGATGCTTTAAGAGTATTAAAAGTATCTGGCACTCACACCATAAAGAATATTCCACCACAGTTGGACGTGTCGGACCGATCAGATGGACTGTCTTTAGGATTTAATCCAGCTGCACCCAACAGCAGACCCAGAAAATTACAGACCACCACCAGCAAAATCAGACAGCTCAGGATCAGTCCAATAGCCCGGCTACATACAACACATACACAAAACATGCTTATGTCACACTTTATATAAATGAATGAATAAATATAATTTTTTTAACAGTATTAAAAGTATTAAGTTTTTTTTATTATATATATATATATATATAGTACAGAGGTAAGATCAGGGTATTTGTGAAGTACCTGATTAGACTTGCTCTCTCTACCTCTGGAGAATACACTGAGACAGACCGCTGTACGGTTGATATTTCATTTGGGATAGTCTTCAAAACATCAAGAGGAAGGTTTTTGGACACACCTGAAATCTTATCTTTTATTCCATCAAGCTGTAAAAGAGCCGCTTTTAAGGACAAAAGACACAAAATCATTTTAACAACTAAACAGATTAACATTTGAAGTACATTACATGTGAACACATATTTGTGAGTTTAGATAGGGGTGAGGTCAACACTTACACCCCACACTTCCTTGGGTCTCATTTTTCACCTTTTGTGGAATACTGTCAAAGAAGTCTCTACCCTGGAATGCAAGCATGGTTATTGGATACTGAAGTATATATATATATAAGTTCACTAGATTGAAGTCACTACATCTTTACTATATTTAAAACAGTTGCTGTTCTTTCAGATGTTCTATTCATTAAAAGCAAAAGCTTTATTTTACAAAAACATATTAAGTAGAAACCTGTTGTCAACATAGATAATATAGTAAGAAACATCAGCATATTATAATGAATTTTGAAGGATAAAGTGAAGGTGATGACTGGTGTTACGATGCTGACAATCACATGAATGAATATTTTAAAATGCATTTAATAAAAATAAAAAAATGCATATTTTTTTAAACAAATAAATGTACCTTGGTGAAACTTTCTTTAAAACTTAAAAAAAAATTAAAAATCTTACCAACATTTAAATGTTTTTTTAAAAAAGGCACTAACCTTATTTGCCTGTCCGATGACATCAGCATTTCTAGCCTTGTCTACAGTAGAACTCAGGTCATTTTGATCTGGAAACTACATGAGAAATACATCCAATGATCATGAGATTATTTAATTAAATTATATTGTCAAAATAATAACTGGAGAAAACGAAACATCAGGATTTGAGATTTGGTTGTGGATTTGACATCAGCGCTCAAGCAAGAATGAACTTTACACACTAGAGTCAAAGAGATCAAATCAAATGAGTAGTTTTCATGTGATCTCAGCATGTGAGCTTTTTTGAGGCAACCAGATGCAGACAGGGTCATTGGCGGTGGCCTGACAACTGATTTGGCCTGCCGGTAATAATATTTCATTATAATATTTTATAATGTTGGCTGCACACCTTTCTAAAATTATCCAGCATTTGAATATTTCAATGAAAAATGATAACAAAAAGAGAAAAAAATTGTATATCTAAACGTGTTAGACTTGACTTGTCAATATTACGCTTTTCTTTGATTAACGTCCTCTTCACAACTCAGAGAAACTGGTTTAACAGATATGCGAGGTTGGAAAGAAAGTGGAAAGGGAAAGAGCATGCAAAAAGAAAGCACCTCGAATGTTGCAACATTTCCGTTCTGATCAGGGCTTCAATTTCAGGTCAGTTGCATCTGTAAATATTGCTGTTTTTTTCTTTGCAAGTGTTGAAATGCTAGCAAATATTAGCAGAAGCACCCCAATCATCATTTAAAATACTGTACATTGATATTTATTGTAAAGTTAAATTAATATTTTAGCAGACAAATTACTTTTCTTTGCACATATTTGTTCATGTTTGCACTAGAGCTATTGCCTCCTTGCTGCCTTTTTTCTATTAAAAAAATGTGAATGTTTGTCAGCTAAAATACTCATTTAACTTTACAAAATACTCATTTAACTTTATATATACTGCTCAAAAAATAAAGAGAACACTTAAACAACACAATGTAACTCCAAGTGTTCCCTTTATTTTCTGAGCAGTATATATGCAGTACTGTCATTGTCATTCTGCCTGTTAAAGGGTTATTTTCCTTTTTCAAATTAAGGTGGTTGCTTTGTGCCAAGGTGGAAACAGTTTGCAACACTAGACCTTGAAGAATGACTGGGACAATTCCAGTTAAACTAGTTTTCTTCTTTACTCAGTGTATGATTCTTATGATCCTGTTGGAAGGGAGAGGCAGAAAGATATTAAGAAAATTGAGGAAAAGGAAGAGGGAGAGTAGAGTTAAAGCAGAGAAAGCCTTGAATTATTTTGCCCGGTCCAAACCTAAGGGTATATATCTCATTTTTCACTACCATGATGCAGAGTAAGCCCAAAACAACCCTTTCTAACATCTTTAGCAAGAACAGAATGAATACAGAAAAAAAGGGTTGGCATGCTGCGAAGATTCACACTTTTTATGCTTTTCCATTTGTCATTTGACAAACCCACAGCCAGTATTAGTTCATTTATCAAATGATGGTCTTGGTGGGAGTGGGATTTCCTGGGCTGAACTCGGACACAATTTCAGACTGGGAAATCCCACTCCCACCAAGGCAGATTGGTTTTGTTTCTCTTAAACAGGACAAACATGAACCAGAAGGCTTTCTCAGAAATCAGAGCAGAGTCACAAAATTACATTTTCATCTAAATTAAGGGCAAATCACCATTTTTTTTTAATGAGCAATATTTTCTATACATACCATAAACTACCTGAAAGATATCTTAGTTTTATGGTTTTCATTTTTGTTTTAGTCCTGGAGGCAGCTTGAGTCTTTTTTTGTTTAGTTTTTTTTTTACTTTTATTAAACTACATGTGTGACTATTTGCTGAATGCACAGTATTTAAAAATTGTAATATTTTATAATTACTGTCAAAAAATCATGGGTTAAACAGTTTAATTAATAAAAAAATACATTTTAAATGTGTTCTCAAAGCGTTTTAACCAGAACCCCATATTTAACACTAGAGGGCAGAATGTCTTGTTTCTAAACGCTTCTATTCTGACAGTTATAATCCCAATGACAGTGTTTTTTATTTCTCTCTACAACAGAATTTTTATTTTTACATTTTTATTTATCTCTACAACAGAAAGCCTATATTTCAGGAAATTTCTCTCGACCAGGTAAGATTTCAGTTTCCAAGAGAAACAGAAAGAGTGCCAACTTCTTAAGTTACTCTTTATTGTTCACTCCATTGTTGTATGTTCCCGGTTCCCTTAAAGGAGAGCATTTGTGCACACAAATGACTTGTAATGCAATTTGGTCCTCCCTACTTCAACAGAAACACTGTATATCGTGTAATTTAATATAAACACTGTTATGAGGGTTTTAATTGTAGTACTTTTGTAGACACGGAACTCGCTTTATCAGGATATAATCGCCACATGATTCACTAAACAGCCAGGGTTTGTCCTATGAGAGCTCTGGTTAAAAACTTACTTCAAGACTTCCTTCCAGTGATAGTTTGTCCACTACTTGCTGAAGGGAAGAGCAGTTCATACATTCTGGCTGATGCATAGTGTTGTTAATTCGCTGCCTCACTGCTGAAAAATTCGTTTTCAGAACGTCAATCTTGGGTTTAAGCTGATTCAAGGTTTCATTGACATGCAGGAGTCCAGCGCTGGTGCTGTTTATCACTAAAACACATAAAATTAGCATCATTAGTTGTGATCAATATGGGCAAAAATACATTTAAATATCAGCCGATATTGAGAATTACCACAAACAAATGTCAAATCTCTATTTCTTTTAAGTTTAAAGGCAGATTGTTGTTCTGAGTGAAAGTTGAAAACCAAAAAGTTAATTGTTAACTGCTTTTTTATTGTCAGAGCTTGACAAACAGGTCAACCATTTCACAAATCGAAGATATTTATAATAATAAATATTTATAGAGCTTGTTTTGAGCACAAAAGCCAAGTCAAAGTCCAGGATTTGCCAGTATCTTTCCTTAACAAAATATCTTAACGCAGAAATGAATTTTAGTTCCTGTTTGTTATAATGGGTGATATCAAATCGTGAAACAGGTTTTTGTTCCCTGACTTTGAGGAAAAAACTTATGTTCAGTAAACAGTGTTGGCTAAAGTTACCTTTAAAAGTAATATATTACAAACTTATGTATGAATTATGTATGAATGAAAATTTAATTAGTTGATTTTTAAGGAAAGCAATGTAAAAGTAAGTGTTATGTTTGTTTTTTAAGATAGAATTAAGATAGGATTCAGATTGGATTCAAGATTGTAATATATTACACTTGAATAGTATAAAACACTTTCATCCATAAAATCATACATATCATTATAATAAGTAAAACCACACATACAGCTCCTCATTACCATGTTGAAATATATCTGTGGTTTCTGTAATTTAAACACTAGTCTGAATATATTATGTATAAATACAAATGCTTTAGCTTAATAACAACAGTTACTGTAATTATGTCCCATTGCTCCTTTAATACATTTCAACAATAACAATATAATTAAATTCATATGTATATCTCCCAATCCTGCCACAAAGCCAATGTGCTGTTACTAGTACTACAGTAAATCTTTGAAATAGGCTTCTATAGTGGATCTTTCATGGCACAGTGTTTCTCGTGTTTGTCAGGGCTGTTTTATTTAAATCACAGAGACATTTGTGTTATTCACTAAACTAAAACAAGCCAGTGATTGAATCGAGACCCATCCGCATGTAAGCAAACCAAAACTCTGCAGTTGGGCTGATTCGCGTGATTGGATAAATGATACGTGTGGCACAAATAAGCAATGCTGTTTAGTTTCAGCCTGAGGCATAAACATAATATTTAACATTTACTGCATTCGTTATCATTTTATTGAGGGGAAATTATATTGAAAATTTAACTGCCCTGTGCTATACATAATATTTTAACATAGAATGTATTTGAAAATTTATGTTTTTAGTAATGCATATTATGTTGATGTGTATTTGCATACTGTACATACCTTGGGCTATTTGAGCAATAGAGTTGAATGCTGGGTCGAGGGAATCTTTAAGGCCATTTTGAATCAATCCACCAAGCAAAGGTCCTGTTTCTATAGATAAAGATATGCAGGGATTCATTATGATATTTGTATAGAACATGAACCACCATTTTTGAAAACTGAAACGGAAAAGTCATGAGTGTTTATTTTTTTTAACTGACTTGCACATTACCTAATAACAAAAAAATAAAATAAAAGCTTTCCATTGATGTACACTTTGTTAGGATATGCAATATTTGGCCAACTGTTTAAATATGAATCTTTAACTACGTCCAAAATAATGCAAGTTTCTAATCAAAAATTGTTTTGATATATTTAAAGTAGAAAATTTACAACATATCTTCACGGGACATGATCTTAATATTTGAATGATTTTTGCCATCAAAAGAAAAATTCCAATTTTGGCTATTCGCAGAAATATACCATTGCAACATGAGACCTGGCTCCAGGGTCACATATTATGTTACAAATAGAGGTTAAATATTTATTAGCTATTACATTTTGAATTTGAGTCCAGTTTCTGTCTCTTTTAATGGTAATTTTATAGCCCTATTCATTTATGACCTTGAGAGATACGAGACGTACCATTTAAATTGTTTTTGACTTGATCCACCGTCACAGAGTTCTCATCCAACACTTGTTGTATTTGCTGTTAAGGGATAAAACAGTATGAATCAGCTACATTTAGTTCAATCCTGTATTACTGTTTTTATTTTGTTTCCATTTTAATTCTTTGTCAAATTTTTTGAAACTAGGTTTGCATGTTGTTATAAAAAACTGTTTTAGTTATATTCATTTTAATTTAAACTAAATGAAAATTAGATTTTTTTCCATTGATAATTAGCTGAAAGAAAATAAGTTAAAGTTTTAGCTTTATGACTATAGATTTAGTTGTTTTAGTTTTTAATAGGTTAAAGACATAGTTCACCCAAAAATGTAAACATACTCATTATTTATTCACCCTCCAGTGGTTCCTAACCTTTATGAGTTTCTTTTTTTCTGCTTAACCTAAACGATGATATTCTGAAGAAAGCTAAAAGCCGGTAACTTCCAATAGTAGGAAAAACAAATACTATGGAAGTCAATGGTTACAGGTTTATAGCTTTCTTCAGGATATCTTCATCTTCAACAGAAACTCAAACAGGTTTTTGACATGTGAAGTGAAATTAAATGATGACAGAATTTTCAGTTTTGTGGGAACTATCTCTTTAAACCTTATTAATGAAGAAAAATACACATTTTATACATGATTAATTTGCTTAAATTATTGATATAAAAACAATGTATTATTAATAATAATAATTGTTTATTAATCATCAAAATAACTTATGAAAAACAAAGGACAAAAATACATTTTAAAACAAAACTTGAAATATATTCAAAAATATTTTTTAGAAGTTATATTTAAATTTTTGCAATATTTAAAATTAAATGCTGTCTTATTGAACATAAGAGATTTGTGTACCTGAGGAATAGAACTAACATATCCTTTGACATCATCTAAGATGCCTGAGATTTCTTTGGAGCTGCTCTTCACAGTCTCTGAGGTGTATGTGGTGCTCAGGAACATGCAAATATTCCCTGCCCTGCACAGCAATTCATTTGATATATTACAGATGATGCATGCAAGTGTATACATGTTACAAATATCTCATTAAGGGCCTTGAGGTGCTCACAGAATAAGTACAGTGATGATAAATGTGGAGCAGTAAATGCTTCTTCGCTTGCAGTTTGTGCTGGATGTCTGTTTTTGTTGCATACGGCCCCCGCAATTACCACAGCAACGACAGCAGGCGAAGATTAGGCCAATTAGAGGCATCAGGACAATGTAGAGGATCCCAATGGCCACGCAAACCAGAAAACCTTTCTCGTAATTTAAACCCTGGTCATAAAGAGAAAGAGGTTAAACAGGTTGGTTACTATGGGTATTTGAGCTGCTTGACCAAAATTGAAAATTTGTTGTTACTACTCTTGTTGCTAATTTACTCGTATTAAAGAATATTAAAGATTATTTTTAGCTCAACCTGTCATTTTGTTAGTCAAAGAAAAATATAGAAAAAACAAACTTAATACTTGTGGGTCCTAATGATATATTGAGGTCTTATGAAGCAACACGATCACTCTCTGGAAGAAACTGAACATTGTTTACATGAGTATTACTATTAATCCATCTGCAACCTATGTAAAACTGTTGTAAACAAATTGTGACAGCTTAAATGTGAGTTTACGTCCACGCATATGTCATTATGGAACAGGAAGCTAGCCCTCCAGATTTACATAAAGGTGTCATGTTGTAAATAATATTCAGTTTCTTGCAAAAACCTTTCTTTTCATGTCTACAGCTATTCATTTTTTGGGAGAATTCCAAAAGAAAGTAAATATCCCAGTGCCCTACTACTGTATGTATGGTGGAGTATTTGAAATGAGTTTTCTAAAGGGTGTAGGACACGACCATGAAATGCTCCCTTCATTAACTGACTTAAAAAGAGATTTATGTGTTTACTCTCATTTTAAATGTCCCTACAAATGGTGTCCCCTTCCCAAAGTGCTCTTCTTTGGCGAGTGCATGTTTGTTTTGTTTTATTGTCTCAAAGTGGCTGGTATTGATCACCAAGCACCACACTTCTTTTAATATTCTTCTGAAGAAAAAGGTTACCCTGCATCTTGGATGGGCTGCCTTGAGGGTCAGAAAATTAAAATAGCAAATTTTCATTTTGGGATGTGCTATCTCTTAGCTAAAAAAATGCAATGGCTATACAAACAATATGTGTACATGATAATGATATCATGTGCTCTGTTCAAGTGTGTACCCAAAACATGTTTTTGTGTATGTTGTGTTCAAATTAGTCATCAAAACTGGTAAATGGTGAGAGTTTACACAACAAAATATTACTGTTGACATCATTTACAGATGGTAAGAAGAATCCTGAGAAACTTGACCCAGTGCATACGAGAAAAGAGTTAGCTATTGGTTTTTCCATAATAACAAAAAAACTGATTGAGCCTTGTCCTTTAGTCATACTTTTTGGACTCCCACCAAATGCTGCTGTATTACATATTACTAATGCTTTCGTTTATACGTTGTTATCCAGGCAGTGCATTCTTTTGTTGTGAAAATTCTCCCCCATCGTAGAATGGAAGGCTCCTGAGACCAGGAACCATTTATAGTTGTTTTTTTCTAAATATTGTAATTATTCTATAGTTTGCTAATTTAAGTATTAAAGTGTCATTATGATGTTGGTTTAAATTTCTCCCTAACAATTTGGAAGCTCATTTATGCATACTTTATATTTTTATATGGTTCTGATTGTTGAATTATGTGCATACATTTAATATATGTATAAAAAATGGTGTATTGTGTTTTATGTATTTCCTTTCATTTTAGTTTTTCTTTTAAAAATACATTTTTATTATTATTTATTAATTTTATATTTTTTATTAAATTTTTGGGGTTTTTTGGGCTATCATACTTTTTGCGTAATTTATAAAATGACTAAAATTCTATGTATATAAAATCACTTTTATTTGATGCAGATGTCAAAATGGGATGTCTCATCTCTGACATCATCTCTGTCACATATATTTCTACACCATGTTGCCATCATGATGCAGTGTTTTCAGAATCTATATAAAAATGTGGGGACTTTTCTACCATCTATTTATATCTGGATGGCAATAGGACAGCTATTCAAAATAAAACAGCTGATTGACTGACTACCTTTAAGAAAAAAAAAATCTATTGCATGAATCAAGGTGTTCTTTATGGTCAATCTGTTCATGCGGTTGTGTGCCTCTTTACATACCTCTTTAACCATCTCTGTTTGTGTGCTTGGATTGAAGTTGTTTATCATTCTGACCAGCAGATCTACAGAGAAACGTGTCAAAACATTTTAAATATCTTTTTAATATTCATTTACACAACACAGTGATAAATTGTGATCAAAGCTCAAAGCTCTCCTCTCTACAGTATAACATAATTTTTCATTTATTTTTTAAACAGCCATTGATGTCAGCTACTATGTATTATGACAAAAGACTTTTAAGTAGAGAGAAAAGACTCTAAAGACAATAAAAAAACTGATGGTAATGATGGATTGAAATGCGTCACTGTACATGAACAAGCTTTCAGTGACGTTTCTAGGGAATAATCTCATTTATCAAGGTTCTCTGCTTCATTCTACCGTCAGATTAAATAGTAACTGTCTGATGACTAGATGTACACCTAATACTGTATATTTGATCCTGTAATTACACATCAAAGAGACATTGTTAACATTTTATGAACAGTGCTGAACTTCATGAGGTCATGCAATAAAAAACTACTTTTATTTCAGCATAAAACGAGTTTGCAGGTAATAATTAACTTAAAGGTTTGCCTTTCCGTTTGTGATCCACACAACTGCAACCATAGAGACTATTTAAGTACACACACACAAAAAAAAACAATATTGTTGTGGTAAACAAAGCTTTTGGAAAGGGGACTGGAGATCATTCAAATCCCATTGACATTTACATGGTCATTTGCACAGTGGTTTTGCTTCTGACAATTAACTGAGCACATTTATACCACCTGAATGAGCTCCATAACCATGTGCATAATAAATCCAGTCTTACGGAGCTCATTACCATCAGTATAACCTTCTCTAATGAATTTAATGCAGCCATTACACTCACAGGACATCAGATATGATTCGTCTGTGCTGAACACATCATACTGTTTGCGTAGGCTAAACTAGTTTCTAACCGAACTATTAATCACATACAACTATACAAGCATTTTCTGTTTGTACGCCTTTGCCAAACACATAGATCAAAACTACATCCCAAAAACTTACCTTTAGGGAATGGATTGGGCTGGACAAGTCCCAGGAATGAATGTACGATTGGAGTCATAAAGGCACTGTTGAGGGTCAGCTGGGATTGTGTTTCATTTGGAGTTTGTAGCTCTGGTCTCATCTTCTCTACAGCACAGGACTGTTGTCCACTTACACATGTCCAGAGAAACAGGAGCAAAACGCCACTCCAAGAAACTGCTTTCGTTCTGGACCTCATCTTTGTGGGTTTTTAGGTCATGACTCGATTATATGAACATTCAGACATCACCTATGACATGATAAATGTGTATTAAAAAAACTTCTTTAGTGGATGAAGTCACCATAAGCATGAGTATTGTCTTATGATTACAGCAATTATTTTCATACTGAAGAGAAAAGGGAACTGTGACGTCACTTACATCGTAAAATACATCCTCCTTTATAAAACGTAAAACAAATACACTGTCAGGAACGAAAATACTCTGAAAACGGCCAAATTGTATTTTTAGACGCATAAAATCCCCCCAAACTCTTCTGTTCTGCAATTTCTAAGTTATACAAACACATTCGTTCTTCTTGACTGCGCGCGAGAACACTTTAAATAAAAAGGCTGGATTAATATTAAACGGATCAGCTTTAAACCAACTGTTTATAAACAGTAACCTGAGAACTAAGTATAGAGGAACTTGTACAGAACGAGCACTTACACAGTTCATGGAAACACACAAATAGTACCTGTTTTAACCGTAAGGTCCTCCGGGAATTATTGAGCGTGTTCCAGTTAACTCAGGTCAGATGAGTCTGTTTAGTCCGCTCCAATGTCCTTCTCCCTCTGAGAGAAACCTGTTGTCAACACTGAAGTTTAGCCGCACTGAGTCAAGTAGGCTAATGAAAGAATGGGAGGGATCGAGAGATTGAGAGAAAATGGGTGGGGGGGCTCGCAGAGTGATTTTAAATAGTTTTTTATAGGGCTATACTTGTTTATTATTTAAGTGTAAAGTTTTTGTTGTGGTTATTAGTTCGGTTTATATTATAAATACATTTGTTACATTTACATAGAGTCATCAAAGACTAACTATTACTAACGAATGTTAATGACAAATGTTTTATATGACTTCTAGAAGGGCATTGGGCAGATGGATGGAAACTAGATAGATATGGATGAATTCACTCCAAAATCTTAATTTACACATTTTGTTGCAAACCAATTACGTATGTAATGTGGTAGAATTACACACACCAATTACACTAAAATATGATAAAAATGTAACACTTTACTTTAAAGGTTCCCTATAAAGGAAATCTTGGGTATACCTAGTCGAATAATAAAGAGTACAACATGTAAATGGCCATACTCTGAGCTTCAAACACCATTGTTTCCTCACTCTCATCCACATTTCTCAAGTGTAAAACCAAGGTGAAAAACAGGCCTGTCAGAAAACTTCTGATGATGGTATGTGCGGTTCTCATTGGCATGTGTCAGCAAGTCATCAGTTCGGCAGCCAAAACAGACTGATATTTTAAGTTTATCTAAACCACAGTCCCTTTCAAGGAAAGTCAGTTCACTCGACAGACATAATTGCAATGCCCTTGAACAGCTCATCCATGGCCATGAGGGGTTATTGTTGTTCTAATTGAATGGGGGAATACTGGAATCTTAAAAACTGCCTGCTGAAGTCGCAATTAAATTACTCTGTAGTGACCTGTCCCATTACTGTTGTTACTTAAGCTATAATTTCCAGTTTGCTCCAGCTATACTGCCCATGCTCAAATATTACTCTGACATCTAACAACTGTTTCAATAGTAACCTTAGGACTAATGTATAAACATTAGAAAAACAGACAAAAGACAACACAATACATCTCTGTTGGTCTGTTTTGTTTAATTTTATTATAATATAGCCTATATTTTATTTACAACTCAAGATCAAAATAGTATACTCTGGGTGATTTATATAGCAAGTAAAATAAACTTCCACCACTTAAGTTAAAAAGACTTAAAAAGGCAACTACTCCATTTGGGAAAATATTTTTTTTATAAATGAAGTATGATTACTTTGCACGTTTATTTCAGAGTGCATCATGCTGTGTGTAAATAATAGTTTATAGGTTTATATTATAATCCAAGAAAGAAATTCCAAGTCTTTAAAACAAACTAGGCAAAAAAAACATTGATCACACATACAGTATATAAGTATTTCTAGACCATTTATAGATGCAGTTTTGTGAGCTTGCTTACATGCATCCCATATGCTAACAACCAAAAATCCATTTACAAAAAAAACCTGTTGCACCAGTTTATGCAAATCAATAACCATTTAAAAGACTATGTACACTAATAACTCAAAATATATGCACCCATGTGTTGCATTCAGCTAGACATTTCGATTATAAAAACTAGTCTATTGTCTATAAAAATTTTAACTAACTTAAAAATTAACCTAAAAGTTGGAATGTGCACTTAAAAATCATTCATTAAATAAATCCATTTATTACATTTACAAACATCTTACTACACATGAAGAAAAAAGGCATTACATCATTTACAATTGAATCTTTAATGCCAGATGAATAAGAATAATCTTTATTCATAAACTGAGCATATTCAACAGCTGCATTTCTGAAAAAGTCAAGTTAGATGTAAAACTCCATTATAAGACTAACAACAACAACAGCTGAAGATGTTAAAGTTCACTTTTGATGTTGCCTTTTAAATAGATAAAGTAATTTATGTGAAAGGGCAATTTAAATAGTTTCCTAAAATTGCTCCTATTGACTTCCCCAAAACAGTTGAGTTCGGCAAAAAGCTTCCTGGTGGCCTTTGATCTTTATTGTCAGGTTGGCAAACACAACTCCAACACCAAAGAACAACAAAAAGACTTTACTATTTGCAGAGGTATTTTCCATTGTCAAGAACGCTCTAGTAGTTGTATTTCTAGCTCTTCAATTACTTCTTATCAGAAATCCAGCAATAATGGACGCTCTATTATTTCTAATGTACTTGTGATGTGCATATTTAACCACAAACCAGTCTTGACAGCTGTGAAAATGTGTTTTATTGGTACCATACATCAATTGTCAATGGCAGACACTATAGGCAAAAATAAATTTGTAAAACAACCACAAACAAATGGGCTCTGAAAACACAGAAAAGAGCACACCTTATTTATGGTTGATCCGAAAAATGAACCTAAAACAACACTGCAGTTTAGTGACAGATTTGAGGAAAATGAACTTAATCTGTATGATCTGTATGCCGCAGAATGACTAACAAGCTAGTTTAGTTTAGTAACCAACCCTTTCTATACAAGCCAATATACGCTTTACACCAGAGTGCCACCTGGTGTTCACTGTAATCTTCTAGGTTTGATTTATTTTTGCATTATCCAAAGCTTCATAAGAACTCTTATGGATTGATTCAATGACTTATATATCATCTTAGATTAATGAAATAACATAGAAAGTGAAATAATGTACAAAGGCAACATCAAATACACAGCAACATGTATCGTCTTGATATATAATGCAATGGCAAAGACTTTAAAAAAATAAATACATTGTACATTGACTTAAAAACTATAATCTACCTTCTTAGCTGAAAGGTAGTTGTACCTTTAATGCATCTAGAAAGGATTTGAAATGAGACAATGCTTTACTTTTGACATACGAAGGAGTGAAGGGTCCTAAAGAAGAGTAAATAGAATTACACTTATACAGAACTTGGCTACAATCTTAAATATACAATCACAAACACACAAATAAAACGATGAGGAAACGAAACTGTAATCAATGTGCTGATTAAAGGATCTTGCATCTTGGTCTGTAGCATCGAGAAGGGAAAGTAAACAATGGCTGGTGTACTAAAATGACGTCTTGGCAAATTAAACTGCGCAAATGACTGGGTCTACACAAAGGCGTTGAAGCTTGAGGCCTGTTCTTTTCAATAGATTTTCAAGAAATCTCCAAGAAATGAAATGTTGATAGCTACGGTCTCGGGACAAAATGTGCCACCAGCCGTTGTACTAACAGTGCAGGATGTAGATCCTACGAACAATGAGACTCTTACAGCTGCGATAGCTAATGTCTGACACATGCGCTTCCCAGACATACATGCTATGTTCACGTAATCTCATTTTTAAAGACAACAAAACAGAAACTGAAAGACAGAAAGGTGTAAAGCTTGGAGCAAAGTAGCATCTACTTACTTTACAATAATAACAGTAACGATACAAAATTTGTTATTTTACACTGAGATTGACAGAGTTTTCCAGTTAAAGATTATCAATTTTTTTGTTGTTTTTAATAAGAACAAAATTCATCATAATCATTTTTTAAGAAAAATAGATCCAAAATACAGTGACAAGAGTGCAAAGGATATTTAGAGTTTTTGTTTGCTTGCTTATTTCTTTAGAAATAGTTATAAAAAATTAAAAAAGAACAAGAAACCAATCCAAATACAAACAATAAAATAAAAAACTAACCAAAATCAAAAATCAAACACTTCTTCTGAGTCTGGCGTAATGGTCAGGCAAGCTCTCAGCGACCATTTTGGGCATGGCCAAACTCAAGAACTTTTACACTTTTAATTAGATTTAATTAAAGGACTTTACGTAGTGGTTCTCAACTCCGGTCCTCAAGCTCCGGAACTGTACAGGTTTTTGTTCCAACCAGGTCCTACAAAACAAATGATTGAGTTTTTAAAAAATGGAGCGGTTGGGGTTTGAATCTGAGGTGCACACAATAAACGGTGAGATAAAAAAATAAAAAATAAAAATAAATAAATTAAAAAAAGTGAGCTTTCCTGTCAAGTGAGCACAACAGAAACGGCCATGCGTGTCAAAGCACAGCACGCACAAGAGAGACCCGAGGTTGGAACAATAACCCACAGCCTGATCGCTAAGCCTGATCGAAACACAGAAACAGACGGTGTTGCAAAATGATTCTCAAAGAAACAAACAAAAAAAATAAAGAAAAAAAAACAAAAAAACGGCACGTCTGATGGTGACAGAGGAGGAGGAGGAGGAGGAGGGCCGATGTCACCAACTGAGGACTCGTCAAGGCCTGGAATGAACAAGCCTTTTACTAGCCCCTAATACTTCTACTGCGACGACTGAGAGCTGGGGTTGTCATTTTTGCCCTGCTGGCTTGAGGGAGCTTTGCTGTTCCAGGGGCTGTTGGTGCCCATGGTGGGGGAACTGTTGAAACTGTCCTCGTCGTCGATGCCATTGGCCGCATCAAACTGTGTGTTCTCCAGCCGCGTGATGAGCCGCTCATCCTCGTCCCCGAACTCCCCTCCCATCAGAGTGGGCTCTCCCACCACCATCACGTCCTGCAGGGGACAGGAAGGGGCGCAAACATTATCCCCGACACCCGGGGGTGCTCCGAAGGGGGGGACGCGGTAGCTTTCTGTACACCACATCGCAGGAACTAGACCTGGACTATTCTGGCCACTACAGGAACTCAAGCTGTGCTGTATGTGACAAGCCTACGTTCACCATGCTGAACACTAAATAGCTCTGCCATGGTGGGCATCCCGGATCCTTGAGTGCTGCACGGGTTAATTCCACCTCGGGTCTCTAGTGTTGGCTGCGTCTCTGGAGCTCAAAACACCCAACAGACTGACAAAAAGCACATAAACCCCACAGACCTGCAGCCCTAAAGGACCAGGGACTGCCCAGCATTGGATCATGTCCACTTGTCGCTATGTTGGGTCTGTCTTCCTAGTATTAATGTAGTAACGTGGTCCACCCTCCTCCCTCTACCCATCTCCCACAGCTCAAAAATGGACATCAAAATGTGATGCTTACAGGTACCTGGCTGGAGAGCGCAAAACTGCTGGCTGGGCTTTTCTTTTTACTGTTGCTGTTGTTGTTGTTGTTGCCCCCTCCAGAACTCATTGTGCTCCCGCCGGACATTTTTCGTTTCCTTCGCTTGTTGGGGGCTTGTCTTGCTGGCTCGGCTGAAGAGAGAGATCATAAGGGGATATTTCAGCTTTTTATACTTGTCAAAGACAAATTTAGGTGACATTTTACTTTAAAATGTACAAAAGTGATTATATATACAAATTTAAAGCACAATTTAAAAAAAACAACCTTTTTAACGATCAAAATGGGTAAAACCTAGAGGTATCAAGAATAAATTAAAGATGTAAATAATTGTATTATTTGTTTACTCTATTTGAAGTAACCAAATGATTTTATGGCTCTAGTGTTGGGTGCCGTTTACACTAGTGTTTTTATTTAAAAAAAAAAAAAAAAAAGTTGTTGCAGTTTTGACTGGCCTACAGACGACTCCAGCATCCTTGACCCATGAAAACGGAGCATTTAGAAAATGCTGGTGTTCCGTTTCAATATAGATAAACTGAAATGCAATGTTTTGAAAACAGAGGAGCAGAAATCCACAATCGCTCTCCTATTGCAAATCTTTCCCTGATTCCTCAAGCCCCTCTCATATGACCATTACACTAGCAGTAGACTCCAAGTATGGATGCTGGCTAAATATGTGTATATCAGGGGAGCATGAGTGGTCATGTGTCATGTATGACAATGATCGTTTTCATTCTAAAACAGTTTTAAAATGAAAATGCACTAGGGTAAACAGCACCTTAGTTTGCTACAATAAACTTGGCTAGATGTTAGAATTTCAGAGAATAATCACCCTTTGCTCACCTGGTGGTGCCACCATCCTCTGCCATTTCTGAAACAGACAGGTTTTGAGGCAGTCTCGTGGGCTGAGACTGTATGTCTTGTGTCTGGACATCAGCTCCTGCATGGGCTCCAGAATTACACAAAGCTGTAGGAGAGAAAAAAAAAATCTGTTAGAGTCACTGCAAGAGGATGTGCTCTTAATTTACATCCACTGTTCTGCAGACCGATGAAAAGAAACTTACTCGGAGGTAGTTGAGCGTAGAGTTAGATAAGCCACATCTTGTGATGTTTTTTGATAGCTGGTCAAGCATTTGTGGGTCTTGGGCCTGTTGGGAAAAGGGCTTTAGTAATTCAACAAATATATTAGTTCAGACATGGCTTTTACCAAATACAAAAAAGAATAAAGCATGCTAAAAAAACACTACTGAAAGCTGGTGAGGATTCATAAAAATGGAAAACAGCATGCTGCATAAAATGGGAGATATTCAAATGTCTTAAAAAGCAATAAACAAACAAATCAATAAAAATAGTCCATCATCAATGGAAATAATTAACAAATTATTGGAAAATAGTTTAAAAGCCTTTCACTCTCAAAAATGCAACAACAATAATATAGTTAAAACACTCAAGTAATTTGAATGATAACGTAAAAATATTAAAGATTTTGATTAAGGACAAAAAGAATCTGCATATTTTATTTTAATAGACACACACACACACACACACACACACACACACACACACACACACACACACACACACACACACACACACACACACACACACACACACACACACACACACACACACACACACACTGACCAACCACAACATGCACACCTGACCAGCACTGACAAC
>CAIGQW010000302.1:10151943-10170914 GCA_903798125.1 Danio choprae | reverse complement strand
TACACACACACACACACACACACACACACACACACACACACACAATATACATATAAAAGAATAAATATCCCAAACTCACATGCATTGCCAGAATGCTCCTCGGCACGACCTCTCTGTGTTGTCTGATGCTGAAGTGCCACGTCTTTATACGCATCATGTCATCAAACATAAACTCGAGGTACAGTCTGCCCTCCACACACACCTGAAGAGGTAAAACAACTGCTGAGACGCTTCAAAAACAATGCTTGATGTGATCTACAATAAACTCACGGTCATGTTCTTATTGTTGAGCTTATTTAATGAAAGTACTTCGAACTCCATTTAAGATCACAATAAGAGTTAATGTGCGCCTTTTCTGACACCATGTTCATTCTGAAAAGAAACTGAACAGGCAACACATAAAGGCTATTTTAAAATGTATATAAATAAAAATTATAAGAATAGTGTTGCATAATGAAAGATGAGCTGCTTTAGTAGTAGAAATGTAAATGTAATTTTAACTGAAATCAATGCTGACATTGTTCAATATGATACAGCTGCTTCTTTTAAACAAGTAAAAGTTTACAAGTTTAAAACAAGTTTAAACTAAAAACAATAGTATCACTATTATAAGATGCAATTTTAGTTAGCAATTTTAATTTTGCAATATTAATCGTTTTTAATATTGAAATGAAAACGAACGTGCAACAGTTATATCTACATTTAATCATTAGGCAGAACAACAGTAATGAAAATTTTCTAATTCATAGTCAGCATAAAGCAGTATACAATTTATTTTATATTTATCAAGAAATTATAGGGAGTGTATGAAACAGTGACATTTATTAAATTATTATTTAGATTTTTTTACTACATATTCATCTAAACAGCATTCTTATTTGGCATGTTTGCTAACAGCAAACCTATTTATCCCTGAACAAAAAACTAAAAGCTTTCCTGTACTATATTTGGGCCTAAAAGAATATGCTTAGTGATGTTAGTTTTAAAAATTAAGGCCATAAATGCAGATGAAAATAATACCTGTGTGAACATGGGTTTGCCGTTCTGTGTGACCATGGTGCACTGATCGCAGTCCAGGGACACAAAGTTATTGTGGAATGACTCCTTTGGATGTTTCAACACATAGAAGAGTTCAGTAGCGCCACCCTCAAAAATACTCCTGAAGTACCGAGGGATCAACGTTCTCCCAATAGCTGGAATCAAGATTTTAAAAAATGTATTCACTACAGAAGGAATGTACAGGCTATAATGGATTTCCTTATTTTTTGGATAATTTTTTTAATCAATTAAAGCCAAATATAAACAGATGAAAACTACAGAAGTGACTTTACAAAACAGGACATTACTATATCGTTTGGGTCCATCTTCCAGACAGAAAGTGATAGTCAGCATTGCATCATCCTCGAAAAACTCTGTAGTAAATGCATCCCACCACAAATTGTCACAGTCCTGCTGAGAACGCACAAACACAATATATTCATAAGCTTCATTTTTAAAAAAATAATAAGTGGGAGCAACACGTTTCATGACTTGGATGATTTGCATACATGTAAATAAACTACTGTTCACTTTGCAGAAAATGAAAATTCTGTTGCTCCCTATTTAAACGAATGTAGATGAAATGGTTTCTCACCTCTGTCCAATTCTGTAATCTTTTGTTGAGCTCAAATATTCTGTAGTCTGTTTGATTTCCATACGGTGTGTGCCTCCTGTAACATGACACAAACAGTAATGTATGTGCATAACACATCAATAAATATCTTTTTCTATAAAACAGCCAAATAACATGCTGAAAATAGTGGTACGCAGTGAAATCAAAAGCTATACATTTATTACACCCTGTAGTCGGTCTCATAACAATTTAATGCATTAGACAAAGATGTTCAACTTTTAAAATAAGAATTTACCCTATTCCAGGTTCCATATACGAGGGGGGATACATCGGCGTCGGACTGAAATACAAAGAGCACTACATAAACGTGTGACTTTTATTGTACAATTCTAGTGTACTACAAGTTTACCCTAGACAGATACTACAGAAAACTAGTCTACAGCATTTAAAACCACAATAATCCCACACTTACCCCACATCTCTATCCAGCATTGCGCCTGGGTGAAATGGAGGGAAGGCACTACCGTTGGGAGGCTCCTTTGGGGAGTACAGCTTGAATGACTTGGACGAACAGCCTATAATAGGAAACACAGAGAGACAATGAGAGGGAGTTCATTCAGACATATAAAAGACTGCACATTTATATTCAGAGTCCATTTACAGTATATACAGACAGGCTTGCAAGCACATACAGCAGCATCCTGATGCATTTAGCAGAGCTGTAGATAAACAAGGCTAGACTAGTCCATTTATGAAGGGACGGAGTTATTCTTTACTTTCTTGCCTTGCAGTTACCTGACATACACAATTAGTTAAATTTCTATCAGTTTTGTGACCAAAGTAAATTTTAAATGGATATATATTTAAAATATAACAACAATTCACACAAAAATACAAGCTGCTGTTAAATTACACAAGCTTGGGTCATCAAAGATGAAAGTAACTTTTTGTTTAAAACTTTTGTTTTTCTGCCCTTGGTGATTCATAAAATGTATGTCAATAATGGCTACCAGCATTTTGAGAGTATACATCTTATATATATATATATATATATATATATATATAGAGGTCTTCGTATCCAAAATAGTTTTGATAAGCAATACATCACACACACTTTCTGTAGTAAACAAACACTCACATGAGTTTGCATCAGGGTATATGTCATAATGAATCAGGAAAATGCTCATACCGGAAACGAGATTAGGACAATTTACTGTGGATATGAATGAAACGTAGTAGTGTTGTACAGAATCCTCAGTTTCTTAAACTGATTGTTTAACTTCAGAAGACCTCTCTAGCTGGGTTTTAATCCTAAAGTGAAAGGAATCTTTTTAAAGTTTGTTTAAAAAATTATTTTTTTTTTTATCTCAAAAGGTGAATTAGGCTGACTTTATTCTGAGTTTATTTGTTTATTTGGCAAATGCGTTTACATCTCCCATTATTCACGTTAACCCTTTTCCCAAAAGTCCAAACTAACTCAAGCAAGCGCAAAAGTTTTTGTGGATTAATGCATTTTTATTCAAAATTGGGCATTTTTTTTTAATCACTCATTTCTCATGTGATACTTCAAATGTTTATTAACACAGTATGATGAAAACCCAGAAAGTGTAATACTTTTGCTTTGCCTTTCAGAGTGCATCAAGAATCATGATTTCAGTAAAAAAAAACTACTGAAGAAAAAAGTAAACTACATATTGAATGGCCTGTGGGTGGGCAAATTGAGCACATTTTAATTTGGTTGTGTACTATTCCTTTGTTCATTTTAATTTGATTTTTTTTATAGGATAAATATTTTTTCAAGACTTCCATAATGATTCCCCCTTACATCCTGGAAACCACAAACACCATGTGATTACATGGCATGATTTGCCAGTAGCTTAGGCACAGCCCATCCCCCATCCCACAGGAAGGATTTAGTTATCTCCTCCAGTTAGTCCAGCTGTATAAATCATACTAACTAAAACAATGCTAAAAGCAGCAACTCGCATACAACCTAAACAAGAACTAATCTGCACAGTGCATTCAATGATTAAATGCAACATTCATGGAGTGCTTCGTTCTTCTAGCACATATTAGAATATACAAAGAATGAAATGAAACTTGATTGCTTGAATAACTAGGTCAGGGTAACCTCATCATACACATTTTGACAATGATTTATACCACTATGATTTTGCTGGACAATAATGAAAATTATTTTATAAAACCGCCTTAAATATTCTGAACAGAGCAAGAAACCATTACAAGCCTGGAAAACACAATTTAACATTTACACTATATTGAATATATGCATGACAGCAAACCAGAAAAAGCTAGAAACAGTGCACAAGGTCACACAAAAAAACCATACACCATCCAGTCAGTGTTTTGGCTGTGAGTTTCAGTAATCAGCATAATCTGATTAATATTGTAATATCTGATCGACAATTGTATTAATGTTGTTGGTTTGAAGGGGATAGTTATCAGGCACAATTTGTAAACATTTACTTTAATCACTTTTTAGAAACAAAACTTTTATATAGGCATCTTTAGCAATGGAATAAATTCGGGAATTATTTTATATGTGCTTAACACATCTTAACCATTGCTTATACTGAATTTACTAGAATAACAAATTATAGCATTTTTAAACCTACATTTGGACATAGTACATTTACTCACAAACAAAGCATTTAAGAACTCGTGCTATCGTACATGATTAAACCTTGCATTTAACAAACATTCACATGGATTAACAGTAGACATTTCATCCTAATCTCTTCCTCTGTTGTTGAACATGTTTATGCTAAGCTACCATTAAAGGTGCAGCTATAATAACTAAAGCATTTTATATTAATCACACTGGGCTACTCTCACAAGATTTAGCTCTTAATTCAAATCATGTGCCGCTGATGTACTTTACCAACTTATTCCAGGTAAATGTGGATATTTGTCTGCTATAGCGACAAACTTGATAGCCTAGCTTAGCCAGGCCTGGAACAGAGGCGAGGCCGCGCACAGGTTCGCGGATTATCCTAAACGCATAAACAGCATCACCATGGCGACCCCATTTAAACCGTTTATTTCCACGCTTTATTTCTCGCTTTAAAACTTAACGTTGCAGTGAATTTACTTTGCACTGAAGCTCACGCGCACCTGCAGGAATCCAAGCAGGAGTTCGACGCTCTCTCCCCGGTGCTCCCTCAGTATTATCCCGTCTGTCGGCCGCTGTTCTTAAAGCGAGGTAAACTGAAACATCATCCCGTTCAAACCATCGTGCTGTGCGGAAAGCAGGTACAAAATGCAATCGAGTTGTAGACTAAGCTAAACAGAAGCCGGACTCGCGGGGGTAACAAGGAAAAGTGCACGTTCGAGTCTTTGTTCTTGCTCATGAACAATGGTACAGGCCCTTCTTTCTTTCCGTCAACCCCCCTCAACACTCCCAGCTCTGGTGGAGCATCAACCCCTCGCTTTCCCCTCCAATCAAAGGCTCCCCTCCCCCAGACACACCGCATTACTGCTGCTCCTCCTCCCGCATACACACCACACACAGAGGACTGACTCCATAATATAAGCAGAGTTGGCAAACAATATAGTTGACCACCCGAGTCAAACTTTTAACAAGTAGTAGCTGTAACGAGGGATGGGCAAAAATTCATTGAAATATATTTTAAAATAAAATACCAAATATCTAAATTTTACATGTATCAAAATAAACTACAAAATACAACAGCCACAAATGTATCAAAATAAAATAATGTATTTCGTATTTTGAAAATACTACCTAATACTTTTACAAGGGAGCATGACATTTGTTCGCAAACCTTCTATCAATAGGCCTATTCGATCAATCCCTTCATCATTAAACTGACTTACTGAAGTAAACAAGTCTCTGAACAAGTTTAAGTCAGCTTTTCTGCACCTCGTTCACCTCTACTCCTGTACATGAGGAGCTATTCATAAACTTTTGTTTCTCTTTCATTTTAGTATAAATTTTGTATAAATTTCGTACAGAAAGTTCTGTCTTGAGGATGATCTCTTTAATCACTGTAAAAACCATGTAATGCAAATAATGAGTTAGAATGTAGTACTACTGTATATCTCTTCATTGTTTTTCCATCCATTGCGTGGCCAGAAAAATTGACACCATCTCTTAACAGTCTTATATTTGAAAAGGGTGATTTATTAATTCATTTTCCTTCAGCTTAGTTCCTTATTTATCAGGGGTCACCACAGCGGAATGAACCACCAACTATTCTGGCATATGTTTTATGCAGCGGATGCCCTTCCAGCCACAACCCAGTGCTGGGAAACACCAATACACACTCATTCAAACATACACTCATACACTACGGCCAATTTAGTCCATCCAATTAACCGATTAGCCACCGTGCCGCAGGGTGATATATATATATATATATATATATAAAAATTATTTTAAGAAATTTAATAAATCTATATTTTTGCAATTGAAATCTTCTATACCCAATGTAAAAACATGATTTCTGAAAACAACTAAAATCTACAAAACATGTTTTTTGCAATTGTACTCTTCAATGCACAAGATATCTCTAATAAATGGAATTTAACTAATTAACTCTTCATATACATCCTGCTGCTGCCGTGTAACAGGAGTCTGGAGGTTTTGACCAGCCAATGAAGTATTGTATGAATTGCCACTATATGACTTATATTTATGTTCATGCATTCATTCATTTTCTTTTCGGCTTAGTCCCTTTATTAATCTGGGGTCGCCACAGCGGAATGAACCGCCAACTTATCCAGCATATGTTTTATGCAGCGGATGCCCTTTCAGCTGCAACCCATCTCTGGGAAACATCCATTCACACTCATACACTACGGACAATTTTAGTCTACCCAATTCACCTATAGCGCATGTCTTTGGACTTGTGGGGGAAACCGGAGCACCCGGAGGAAACCCACGCCAACACAGGGAGAACATGCAAACTCCACACAGAAACGCCAACTGACCCAGCCGAGGCTCAAACCAGCAACCTTCTTGCTGTGAGGTGAACGTGCTACCCACTGCGCCACTGTGAGGCCCTATATTTATGTTGTTTGTCTAATTTTTGTCTTATATCTACATCAGCAATCCATCCAAAACTATTATATATTATTTGTGCAGTTTACTCATTCTCCCAAGATTTTTTCAGTTCTTCTTAAAATGGAAGAGTCTCAGTTTACCCCCTCAGTAAACACCAGTACACACTCGTTAGGTGTTTTTTATTTCTAAAGTTCTTCTGCATTTCCACCTGCAGCACTGACACTGAGAATGATTATGTTCTGAAGGCTCAACATCCTGTTCCTGATGCTAAATTGTACACTATACTGCCAAAAAATATATCTGGTCTTAGCATTGTGCAGTAAACTATTTTGAATGATTGTTGACTTTCACTCAATTGTGACCTATGTATCTATCTGCCTGTCTGTATATACATATATATAAAAACTTTGAATAAGCCCATTGAATATATAAGGTGAGACGGTGGCTCAGTGGTTAACACTGTCACCTCACAGCAAGAAGGTCGCTGGTTGAAGTCCCGCTGGGTCAGTTGGCATTTCTGAGTGGAGTTTGCATGTTCTCCCCATGTTCGTGTGGGTTTCCTCCGGGTCCTCTGGTTTCCCCCACAGTCCAAAGACATGCGGTAAAGGTGAATTGAATAAACTAAATTGGCCGTAGTGTATGTGTGTATGGATGTTTCCCAGTACTGGGTTGTACCTGGAAGGGCATCCGCTGTGTAAAACATATGCTGGATAAGTTGGCGGTTAATTCTGTTGTATATATATATTGATATATAACTGTTTCAAATATCACAACATAATTTGATTGCTAATTGTATGCATTTGAAATAGAGATGTTGGTTCTGTTTTAATACTCTGCAATAATAATCTGCAACTGAAATAAAAAAAAGATTTGGATTCAGTTTTTAGTCATTGAATCAAGTCAAGAATTAAGAACCAAATAAAAAAAATTATTGAATCAAAATGCAAGCAAATCAGAATCTGATCAAATTGTGATATTTGAATCAACAGATACCCAGTTCTATAACTATATATTTTTCTATAACTATATATATTATAACTAGTATTTTGGACGTGTCATCCATGCACTGTATATGTATATGCCACATTTGACCACACCAGACGCAACTGTCAAATGTCGTCACTTACATGCCATGTTTACAGCCGGTATTAATGTTTTTGTAGATCTGATCACATTGATGCTTAAGCAGGGACTAAAACATTTGAGCTAGTTCACTTGCAACCACTACCAGAGGTATAAATGCATTTGATAGGACAATCAAAATTAATACTCATAGTCAAATGCATTAAAAAAAACAAAATAAAAATAATAAAAACACCTCTCCACCTGCTGACCTAACATCTAAAGGTTATGGCACATGTAGCATGATAGTCAGATTTATACTTTGCCATCTGAAAATTTGTTTTGAAGGTGAAAATGTACAACATTTTCTTACTAATCCTGATTCTAACACAAATTGACATATGAACAAATTGATATTCGCATACTTTTGCAGCAATCAGAGTAGAACTGAAGCTGCTGCTCTCAGTATTCTCTGTTGTCTTAAGTTTATTTCAAAATATTACACAGCAAGATCAGAAAAAAATGCTATTCAGAATTAATAATAGGGTTTATATAAATTTATAAGATGTATCTTTTTTGATTAGAGACCTATATCCTTTTTTAATACATTATGTTATATAAGCTTATTAAATAAGCTATATATTTGACTGGCACTTAGATTTGATCCAAACTTGTAGCTAATACTGTATAATAGAATGTTGGATATGTGCTTGTAACTATATGAAAAGTCTCAGTCCTGCTTATGGAGATCTGGTTCCAAATCCAATCAATAACTGAAAGTTAGAGGCAGGTCTTCATGCAGTTATGGAAATTAATTCTGCAGCAAGTACATTAATCATCCTAAAAATAAAAATAAAAAAACTCCACTTTCCTGTGTTCACAGGCAATAAAATATGCAAATTCTGTCATGCTGAACTTTTGCCTTGTGACATCAATACTCAATACTTTCAATACTCAATACTTTCATAGAGAAAGTCAATGTTTTAAATTACAAGGATAACACAAATTCTGTCAACAAAAATTAAATATCAGTATTTTCCTGTTAATTAAGTGCATGGGATAGAAATGCCAGTTTGATTAAATTAATTGTTCAGGCCAAAAAGAAAAATTGGCCTTATTTACTTGTCCTAATGCGAATCTCTCATATATATAAACACTGTCTCAATGGACAGTGATTTTACTTAACTAATAAGTCAGACAAACATTCAATAATCTGTATATACGACATGAATAGCTTTGGGCCCAGGAAGTTCTCAAAAGATATCAGTATCCTAAATGATTATTTTTATGTGTTTTTTAAAGTTAGGTTATACAGTGCATTGTTATTTGTAGAGTTCGTTTACTAAAAAAGAAGAAAAAAACACCCTGCAAGTTCTAAAAAGGGATCAAGCCTCAGCCATGTAAGAAAAAATGATGCAAAAGTAACTCAAAAGTAACATAACGCATTACACACCATAAAAAAGTAACTAGGTAAAGCAACCAGTTACTTTTTTGGGGAGTAACTTAATATCGTAATGCATTACTTTCAAATGTAATTTTCACCAACAGAGCAGATGACAGCCAATCAAATAAAAGAAGGCAGAGAGTAAATCAATTTAAATACACATTTAATTTCTTTAAATAAAAAGACAACGAACACCCATCTAACTTACAAACTAGCTTAAATTAACAAATAAAAAAAGTCAAACTGATCCCACCTCAATTTTGGGTTCATGGTCTTTGGAAAGAAATTCCTGCATGACATCCATAGTTGAAACAAAAAATATATGGAGATCAATGTATGCTTCCCCCCCCCAACATCTTTCTTTGTGTTCAACAGAGGAAAGAAACTATTTTGGAACAAGAGAATGAGTAAATGTTAAAAGAATTTTCATGTGAGGCTAACTATCTCTTAATGAGTTTAATTAAGAGGCTAACTATCTCTTCATGTGAGGCTAACTATCTCTTTGTGGGTTTTATAGTGGAAACCATCAGAACGTATGTTAAGGTTTCTACTACTTTTTAAAGCAGCTATAACACAAAGCACACAATCAAGTGACCTTAGGAATGTACATTTGATTATAGGTCAAACAAGCGCAAAATCAATTCATCATAATTTGCTGTGGGTCACATGAAGGCACGTGTGACGGTCAGACACGTAAACACCTTCGAAAAATGGACAACATCGCCCTCTAGTGTTATAAACTTGCATAACCCCAAACCTGAGGTCTCTGGATTAGGCCTACAAGACGTAATTCTTCACGCACGAGCGGGCGCAGCCATTGGAATCTTTTTGACTCATTCACTTGCATTGGTTTTTGGACATTAAAAACGAATCATTATGCTGCATGATGTTGCAAACTTATATTTTCCTATTACATTATTCTACATTTTAAGTATAGTCAAAAACACTTGTTTGTGGAGCGAGTAGTTCGACCATTTTCTGCCATTTATTATTCCTAATCATTTATCCCATAGGCAACTAAATCAGACGTTTTAAAGCAATCTAAAAAGCCCACTTCCACATCACAGAATAGGGTCAATAGCAGGGGTGCACGAATACTGTTCTGGAGAGCCAGTGTCCTGCAGAGTTTAGCTCCAACTTGCAACAACACACCTGGCAGGAAGTTTCTATACCAAGAAAGAGCTTGATTGGCTGGTTCAGGTGTGTCTAATTGGGGTTGGAGCTAAAAATCTGCAGGACACTGGCCCTCCAGGACAGAGTTTGGGCACCCCTGATCTATAGTCTTTGGCCTACAGCACAAATCTAAAAACAATAGCCAACTTCACAAAAGACAATGAATGTGTTAAAGGAACTAATGAGGATAATTTAACTTGCCAACATGGCTATATTTAAAAATATCAGAAAACGTATAGATCTAATAAGCCAAACATCCAAAAAAAGAATTATAACTAAGCTTTCACTGGGGGAATCTTGCAGAATTCATTTATGGGCCGTTTATGAACATCCTTCATCCGCAGCAGTGAAGCGCTTCTCATATCAACTCCTCTGGTTTGAATGAAGCATTGCCTCTATGGGGGAAAAAAACTACATCCTCCACCGCCATGCCTGACAAAATCTCTCTCTCTTTCTCTCTCTTTCTCTCTCTCTCTTTCTCTCTCTTTCTCTCTCTCTCTCTCTCTCTCTCTCTCTCTCTCTCTCTCTCTCTCCCCAATGAGGCCTCTGCTTCCCTCACTGTGCTCCAGGGGCTCTTTGTTATGCCAGTGCCTCGTCTCTCCCAAACACAGGCACAGGAGGAGCCGTTCACCCAGCAGCTCACAGCTACACGGCTGGCGGAGCGCGATAATGCTCTGGCGACAGACCACATATGTGAGGGCCATACTAACTACTGTCGACGAACGACTGCAGTACAAATCATATCTAATGTCTGGCCTCCACTGAGGAATGTGCAGGAAAGCAATCTCATACACACAAAAGATATAGTCTATCCAACTCTTTTTCTCTCTCTCTCTTTTTAAATTTTTCATGAAATCTGTGTGATCAAATGCTCAGATCGAGATTAGGTTGGTATATTATGGCATGCATTAATAATTCGTTGCCACAGTGCTGGAAGACCTGTGAATTGGATTTTGATATTAATAAGCATTTATTTAAAGAGTTGTCAGTATTAATAAAACATTATTTTATTGTCATATTTTTACAGTATATTCTGAAATGTTTCTTTAGGTCTAAGGTTTTTTAATAGAAAACCTTTTTAATTAAACACTTTGCCCAAAACTTAATGGAGGAAGAAAACAATGTTTCTTTTTTTTTCTTTTTTTTTAAAGAAAAAGACAAAGAAAACCTGTATATAGTAATTTAAAGATTTCTAGAAATATTTTATTATTATATTTAGATAAATTAATATATCTAAATTATATACATTTAGATAAATTTAGATATATTTATATAAAGATATATAAAATTATTTTATTTATTACATTTTCAGTAAAATTTATGTGAAATACTACAATTTTAAAATGTAATTTATTCCTTTGATTCCTAGATTTTAGAGACCACCAACATCCTTTTTCTGAAAAATAAATATTTTGCATCAAAAATAATGCATCCTTGTCGAGTTTTGGCCCTGGACGTAAAGATAAATCTTTGGAAACTGAGATTCATACAACATCTGAAAGTTTAATATGTTAAATACATATTTAGAGTACCAATGCAGATTTTTAACAAATATATATTTTGACATATTTACAGTAAAAATGACTACATGGATCTTTACCTATTATTCTAATGATTTTTAGCATAAAGGAAAAATCTTTAATTTTGCATCATACAATGTATTTTTGACCAATGCTAAATTTGTAAGACTGGTTTTGTAGACCAGTGTCACAGTTAAAGTATTATTATTATTATTATTATTATTATTATTAATAATTAATTAATTCATTTTCCTTTTGGCTTAGTCCCTTCAATAATCTGGGGTCACCACAGCGGAATGAACCGCCAACTTATCCAGCATATGTTTTATGCAGCGGATGCCCTTCCAGCTGCAACCCATCACTGGGAAACATCCACACACTAATTCACACACATACACTACGGACAATTTAGCTTACCCAATTCACCTATACCGCATGTTTTTGGACTGTGGGGGAAACCCACGCGAACACGGGGAGAACATGCAAACTCCACACAGAAATTATAATAATAATAATAATAATAATGAGAAACTCACTGACCTCAAATGTGACTCCCTTTACTAAAGTAATGCACACACTTCTGCAGCCTGCAGATGATGATGCTCAGACGACTTAGCAGGTATCAAACTACCTCTTCAGCCTTTCTAAAGCTCATGCTCTACAGGTGATTTCTTGCTTTTCATTCCAAACCACTCATTACCACCTAAAAGTCTTACACGCATTTGATTGCCAGAGACGTATGCAAAGCTAAGTGAACCCACTGGTGGATTAAATTGACTGGCTTTTTTGTTGCAAGCATCTCTTTAAGCCGTTAAATCGCTTGGAAACGCGCATTGTGCTGCTGTGAGAGGAAATAAGATGAGGGCTCTGAAATATCTACACTTAAGACAAGAGACTGCAGGTGAATACTGTAAAAAAAAAAAAAAGACAAATAACGATGATCATATTTACCCAGTTGATTGATTACATTAAGAATTGCAAACTTTTTGAATGTTTTGTAAAAAAAATAATAATAATAATTTTATATGCAAATGAGGCAGTATTTTATTTTGCATGTACTATATATGCATATTTCTAGCACAAAAATCTGAAGATGAAGTCAGAAGAGTCAAAGTTTTTTAAAGAAGAGATTTTGGTTAACAATTTTTTTATAGCAAAAGGTCAGAATTTTATTTATTTATTTATTTGAAAGTTTTTAACTGCTAAGAGATACAATTCACAACATCAGTAGACATTTGTCACTTTTCCAGCATTTCCAGTTCAAATTCCCTAATCAGGGATAAATGAGGAAAACCCAATTTTCTTCATGATAGTGACAGAACAACTTATCCGTTTGCATTATCTTACTTTCTTTATACCAAAACTATTTACAGAAGAAAGGGGGCATGGAACATTTACAGTAAAAATAAATCTTAAAAGTTCTTTAACAAAAAGACATTAGGTTGAATGGGAGTAATGTACTCTATTCATTTATACCAGAAGTCAACAAAGGTATCTTTTTAGTTATGCACACAGTACGTCATTTTCTCCATAATGAATAATTTTTTCAAAATAGAATTGATCTATTGCATTTATTTTGCAGAATAAATGTAGAAAATAATCAAAACAATTATGCATGAACTTTACAACTATGAAACACTTGCATTTAAGTTTGTAAGTGTTGCTGAAAGGGAGATTTTTAGCTCAGTCCAGGAAAAAAAAATCAAATTTTTAGAAAATGTTACATTTTATTAAATGTTTTACAGTTTAATAATATTAAAAATATATTTTAAAAAGTTTAGATTCTTTTATTAACAAAGAAAGTTCAAAGAAAAGGCATTTTTCTCTAATCTTTTGTAAAAATGTGTGTCTTTGTAATACATTTTCATTAATTTATTGCATCCTTGCTCAATTGAATTATCTTTTTTTTATGTATCTTACTGACTTCAAATATGACTCACATTTACTAACACACTTAAAATTTTGAGAATTGTGAGAAAACAGCTTTCAAAAATACTTTACAATAAGGTTGTATTATTTATTGTTGGTTAATGCAATTACTTACATGAACAAACACTGAACAGTACATTCATTACAGTATTTGTTCATGTTAGTTAACGAATTGTTAGTTCAACTCATGGTGCATTAATGTTAACAAGCATGAATTTGAATGTTAATAATGCATTAGTAAATGTTGAACTGTGAAGTATTAGTACTATAAGTATTGTTCATAATTACTTCATGTTAGTAAATACATTAACTAATGAAACTTAATAAAGTGTGATCAAAAAATTATCGTATTGAAATCTACAGATGCAATTGGATACATTTCGACACTAAATGAAAACACTTTATGAAAAGCCAATAGCCAAAATCTCCAATTTGACAGGTGCATGTAAAAACAGTGCTTTGCCTGCAGTGTCTGGCTTTAACAAGTAAACAGTGAATATTCTGCCTGCTGCACTGCAGTGGTGGCTTATACAGTTAAAGATGTGGGCAAAGCAGTTAACCTCAGGTCGCTCCATAGGGACTGGACCAGTAATAAATATACTGAAAGTCACTTTGGATATGAATGTGTCTGATAAATGACTAATAAGTAACTGCGGTGTTTGTTGACTTTGTTGGCAAACACTCCACGCTGTCAGACATCAGTGTCAAACCTCAAAAAGCAGCGGGAGAAATACTTGATGAGAATGCAGAGAAAAATCAATGAGCAGTAAAACACACTGAGGAAAACACATTTGCTGTCATTGGGAATAAATCAGCTCTGGCACTTTTGGTGTTCACTATATAATACAAACATGCTCCAGGTATAGAGAGAGTGTATTGAGAGTGTGTTTCCCCCACAGGTTCGGGTCGCTGGAATTTATTGAGGTCTAGAAGTCACTGAGTTGGAAAACAGCTCATCCTCCTCACTCGACAAGATACAGACGCCATTACTTTCTGCTTTTATTATTACTGCGGCTCTGAAACCTTTCTTACATTTATAATATGCATTTATGTGGACTCCAAGCAGTGAGCTTTAGCTTTAAAGACCCTAAGCAGTGCTTTACCTTTATCATGATTTTAAAAAATGTAAGTTTTATTTACAAGTCAAATACTTGAAACAATAAAAAGCATTTAAACAATAATATGGCAAAAAATAATTAATGGCTATAAAATAGTTTACTATGAATAATAGAAAATCCTCTGCTACCTGCCTGATAAGCTGAATATGTCCTAAAAACTGAAATATTATTATTGTTGTTGTTGTTTTTGTTATCATTTTCTTGTTCATCCCTGTAAAGCAGCTTTGACACAATCTATATCATATAGCCTAAATCGCTATAACAATAAAGGTAACTTGACTTCACTGGACTTAAAATGTAATTCAGTGTACCAAATTTTTGTCAGGTATATTTAAAAAAGAATAATTTGATGACATATATTAAACGACTCTGTTTAAAGATCCCAGCACCCCCCCAGAATACTAGCTAATTATAAATTTAAACATTTAAAAAATGTTTTAGTATAATGACAAATTATGTATATATTTGATACATTTAAAGTAGCCCATGTTAAATGTTTCATGCTTGTTCCTGCATTTTAGGTGTTTCTGTGGCTAAATCTTACTGCATCCTCAAAACACCAGTAAGAGGCGACAAAGGACCGTCTGTATAAATGACTCGTTTGAACATCCGTTAAATGACTCTTCAAAACAAAATTGAATTCAGAAGCAAATAAACAAAACTAGCCTTCTTCGCTTTTTCATTCCTACCATTTTTTGTACGACAGGTAAGAATAGTATGGTTGCTTACTTTTCCGACTTCAGAGAAAGATTCATTCACTCATTCGTTTTGGAACAATGTCAGTACCTTTTGTTGCTGGCTTCGTTTGGAAATAATTTAGCACCACAATAGCACCACATTTCAGTACGATTGTGATTATAGGCCTACTTATGAACGAACTTTAAAATAATAATAATAATAATAATAATAATAATAATAATAATAATAATAACGTTACCGCGACGCTGCTATATTGTGTGAGAAAATATATTATTATTAATTGTCAATTGAAATACATTTTCACGGATAAACGACAAATGTACAAATTATTCTCAACATTCATAACGAGAAAAACAAAATAAACGGTTTAATAACGGTCAGAATACACATAACGTTAATTGACCTAGTGGTCTCTGTTGATCTCTATTGGAAATGTGTTGTCTTCTGTTGGGGACATGTTTAGACCACCAAATCCTAATGCAATATGTTCTAAAACACACCAGAAACCAATAAAATGTAGCTATTGTTTTTTTTAATTATTATTGTATTTATGGATACAATTAGAACTTTTGGGATTTTTTTCTTTTACTGGATTTACTGGATTCACATAGAAATAAACATGCCAATATTATAAAATGGCATGAAATATGGTTGAAAATGACTGCATTTAAATAGTTAAACAATATGCTAACCTGCTGACTTTGGACTAAAATTAAATTATGCATTAATAACGTAAATTTATGTGTATGTGTTTAAAATGATTGCATTTAATATCTTACATTACCTTGTAGATTTTGAATGTTGTATCTTTTTGTATTAAGAATTCTGTTCTGTAACTGCATATTTGTAATACATTTTCTTTCAGGTGTTCTGGAGATCCATTTTTAGCAGCCCTTTGATCTCAGTAGGACCCCTGTGAGAAAACTCCTGAAAAGGTAACAGCCTCTCATCATCAAGCCACACAATTACACAAACAGTGAATCACATGCTTAAGTTAAATAGTAATAGAGGTACTAAAATAAACACTGGTGATGCTTACCCTACCAAGCAAGCACCATTAATAAATCTTTCCTCAGTCCATAAAATCATGTGTCCTTTTTGTTCAGGCAGCGCATTGATTCTTTCAGTGGTGGAGTTGCGCAGCTGGCAAATGCCAGCTCTCATCTAATATTCCCTCACCATCACTGACACGTGACATAACGAGTTCTAACATCCCCGTCTAATGCTGACAAGTTGAGGGAAGCTGATTTCTGCACAGGAAGCCATTTTGTTCAAGCTCTGTGTAATGAGACAGATCTGTGAGAGGGGGGAGATGTTGCGCACACGCACCCGAAACGCACCATGTACAGCCGGGAGACGCTAAATCAGCGCAGCTTCTCTTAACTTGACAGGCACACCTTAACCCTTTTGCTGTTGTGCAACTTGAAACAGGCTTGCATTGTGACCAAGGTTGCTATTTTAGCTTTGCTTAAAGTCATTTCCTTCTAATCAAGGGGCCATGTGACTTTCTGCATGAGGTAACAGGACACATGCTGATATTGAGTGCTCGTGGGTGAGAGGCACAGATTCAGAGCTCAGTATCATGTAAATGGCTTGCGTTTGGTTTGGGTTGTTATCTAGCTCAAACAAAGCTATAAAAGAAGCCATTAAAAGTATGCAACCCGCGATATACATCCACAAATCCAGACAGGAAAATCACGGCGGCCCGCTGTACATGCAGCCCACATGAGCACTGGAATGTAAACAAACCAGACTTCAAACGAAACCTGTGTCGAGGGGAGAGACGGGCGCTGTAAGCACAGATTGCACCATGTTTCTGACAGAGGTGAACATCACGAGCAGGTTTTTACGGTGCTCCTCTGCCTTTTATGAAACGGCATGGTGAGACCCCACAAAAGCCAGAAAGAGCAGTCTCTTGTGCTCCGCTTCAGTCTCTTTCTTTCTTCTCTCTCTTTCCCGCCTCCCTCCTCAACACAAAAAAGGAAAGCAATCAGACAGGACACATGGAAATTTCCATGACTACGCTTGTAAAAATGTACCCTTGTGACTTGATTTTAAACAAACCCTATGTGCCAAATTTGAGCTTGTTTATCAGTGAGGCTGCCAGAGAGGCTTTTGTGGCTGAGATAAAATCTTGACTAGAGAGTGTCTGCAGAAACTGCTTGCCTTGTGTTTATGGCACCGAAACAATCCTTGCACTGGTCCAAACTTGCCTCTATGCCATTCACCCTGCTTTTAATCTTTATCACAGTGAGCAGGAGGATAGACATTATGTTCCTTGTAATTGCGATTATCTTTCCATGATGCCACAGGTCTCAAGAACATGAAGTTTGGTACTTGGAAACTCCTATAGAGCGAACATATGGACTCTATTAAAAACGTATTTGAGTGATCCAGAGACTGTAACTTGTGAGAGGGAAAGACTGGGTCAGAAACAAGGGTGCCTTGTGCCTGGTGGTGTAAATTTGTCCTATCCATTTAGGCGATGGCACACACTGGCCTCCACAGCAAAGTCAACATACACTACATCGCTGCTTCCAGCAAACTTGACCACACTTCAACAAGCTACTCACATTCAATATAGTTCCAACACCAGTAACCTTTGGTCTTCCCAATAGGTTAGGAATGAGGAAAGTAGCTTTATATCTTCATTGTGTTACTCGTAATGCCTTTACACATTTTGTAACTACTAACTAACTAGTCTCATGAAAATTCATGTCATCATTGATCAGATCAAAGTTCAGTTGCATGTGCACCAACTCAAGAAGCACCACTTGATTCTTAGTCAAGAGATGCTGTCCAAGAGTAAGATGTATGATTTGATTTAGCTCAATATAGACTGAATCAAGCATTTGGTTTGCTTAAAGCATGTAAACATAGACTTACTTTCATTCATTCATTCATTTTAATTTCGGCTTAGTCCCTTTATTAATCTGGGGTCGCCACAGTGGAATGAACCGCCAACTTATCCAGCATATGTTTTATGCAGCGGATGCCCTTCCAGCTGCAACCCATCTCTGGGAAACATCCATACATACCCATTCACACTCATACACTACGGACAATTTAGCTTACCCAATTTGGACTTGTGGGGGAAACCGGAGCACCCGGAGGAAACCCACACCAACACGGGGTGAACATGCAAACTCCACACAGAAACGCCAACTGACCCAGCCGAGGCTCGAACCAGCGACCTTCTTGCTGTGAGGCGAACGTGCTATCCACTCCACCACCGTGGGGCCACATAGACTTACTTGCATAATATAAATATATAAACATATATCATGTAAAAGTATGTAAAGTGTAAATAAAATAAATGTTATATGTGTGTGTGTGTGTGTGTGTGTGTGTGTGTGTGTGTGTGTATGTA
>CAIGQW010000302.1:10108734-10126943 GCA_903798125.1 Danio choprae | reverse complement strand
TATATATATATATATATATATAATCTATATATTAGTTATTATTAATAATAATAATAAAAAACACCAATATAACCATTGTTTTCACTGTAAAAGTTTTATTTAATATTTTATTTAATATCTTTTATTTAATATTGCTATGTTTCTTAGACTTTTAACGGTTAAAGATGACGACCTCTTGGAGTGATCGGCTCCAGAATTATGCTGATATTCCAGCCAACATGGACGGTTTATCCATGAAGAAGTACAGAAGAGAGGTTCATCACAGGTACTAAGACATTTCACTTGTGCTTTTAGCTTTGCAGCCCATTGTCATTGTATTGATTCAATCAGATAACTTAGTCTCTTGGTTACGCAAAAAAAACAAATACAAAGTCTTACCTAAATTTGCTTGTTTCAAGAACAACTTGTAAATTCTAAATGTTTAATGTAACAGCTGGAGAAATGACCATAAGTTATCTGGTTTTCACTCCAGATAAGATTGTGAACATATTATTTGTAAAAACACTTTCTGATTGAAATATTTATTTACTGAAATATATTGATGCTCAGAATCATTTTACGTAGCATGTTTACAGTCGCATTGCCATTATGTTCCTTTCTGAATGCTTCTCTGTTCATACTTGTCTGTCTGTACACTTTTTTTTAACTTTACTATTGAAATGTCGTCAGCTTCTGTGTAATTTAAGCAAGGTTGTATGAATTGCAGGCTTTATTATTTTAATTTTTTTTGCTAAGACAAATGTTGTTTTTTGTTTATTTTTGCACTGTGCTCAAATATTGTGTGTTTTAAAATATATTAAAGAAATTATTTTTATAGGCTATATTTACAAATGGCGTTTGCTAGGGTAATACAGCACAAACATGTATTTTATAACAGCAATCATTATTTACATTGAACGTATGCAAGAATTAAATTACTTAAAATATTCTGCATAACAGCACCATGAGAGAATAAAGGCCAATTTAAAATCACATCGAATCCAGTGAATTAAAGAATGTATTGTGAAATCTAAGCGTATAGGAACACAGTTGATCATGTAGGGGTTTTAGCCAGTATGTACTGATGTAATATATAGTCCATGTATTCCTTTATCACAAAGCTTACCACAGGAACTGGCCCACTGTCATCCTTCTATGAGGTATGCCAAAGTTTTGTTGTTGACCTGCAGTGCTGACTGATCATCTGTTTTGTACTTGATGTTTTTCCCCCCAATGTACTCATGGCACAGCACTAAAAAATCAAATGAACCAAGCCATCATAGATTTTGCGCTGTGCTGTGACTTTATGTAGGTGTGAAGACCTGTGATCGAATATGATCACTTGAGATCATTCTTTCATTCTCCCTTTCTCTAGCTGTTCCTTCTTCCTTCGTGCTCTTAACACATCGTTTAACAGTAATTTACTGTTCACATAACAGATCATTTGTTATGAATGAAGCTTTATTTGTGACACCTCCTTGCAAATGCAGGGTTTGTTAAAGATGTTCTAGCATCAGGTAAATTAAAAGAAAAGGACCTGTTGCTCAGTACCTTTAACATATTTTAAAAACTGGTAATCATTTGAAAGATAACAGATATGCAAGTTGTAATTAAAGTGATTGTTAACCCTAAAATGAAAATGTACTCACTTCTTACTCAGCCTCATTTGGTTTCAAACCTATATGAGTTTCTTTCTTTTGTTGAATACAAAGAAAGATTTTTTTTAAAGAAGGGGAAAGGTGGAAACTGGTAACCATTGAGATCCATAATGTAAGGATTATTTATTAAAAAAATCATCTTTTGTGTTCAAAAGGAGTGAAACCCAAACAGGTCTGTGAAAATATGTTAATTAACATCAACAGTCTCCTTATTTTGTGATGTTTTCACAAATGTTTTCCGTTTATTTATGCTTTTGAATTGCATTATGGGGCCTTGATCTTTCCTCCAACAAATTTGATTAAAAATGATTAACATTTTTAACAAGTTATTAAATTTTTTTTTAATTTTATTTAAAGTTGCATTTTATAAATTTAACTTTATATTGTCAGACATATTTCTCTATGTATTGTTTCTTATACATTATATTATTTCAAACTACTAAAATGTCAATAAAAGTCACTTTGTTAAACTGTAGAGTTAAATTTTTTCAACATAAAAAGTCGACAGAGCAGAGATCAAGGTCCCATAATGCAATTCGCAACTGTAAATAAGCTGAAAACATTTGTGAATCACAAAATAAGGAGATTTTTACAGTGCATATATTAACCAGATGAACAGTGTTCTTGTGGTTAAGAAATAATTAGAAAACATGTTTTTCAGGTTTGTAAAACAGATGTGTTCAGTAGACCGTGTGGGTATTTTTCCCCTGATCTTATTATTTTAAAACATTTTCATTTATTTATTTATTTTATTTTGGTGTGTCTTGAAACAGTGACCTGTCATTGCCACCCGAAAAAACAAACCTTGATTTAATTGGAAATCAAGGAAATAAATTACTTTGCCATTTTCTCCTTCTCATATTTGTCTGCTGTTGGCTGAACTAGGAGTAGATCACATTTAACCAAATGCCTAAATTTTTATTTGTTGCGTTCACAGGTCAAACTATGTCATTGTAACTCATTAACATAAACTCCAAGGCAATGGAATAATATAGTCTGCTAAATTTAACATTCTCTGCAACCAACAGAATACAGAATATCCATAAATTGATTGTATTTGTACCTCCACACAGAGTTTTTGTCAATAGAAGTTTGGCAATGGAGAAGATAAAATGCTTTGGCTTTGATATGGACTACACTCTAGCAGGTAAGAAGAACAATTCTCTCTATGGAAGAATATGGTCTGTGTGATTGCATGTTCTAAAGGGTCATTTAAGTTTAAAAGAATCAAAGCATTACGAAATGGCATAGTATGCTACTGTAAGATAATCCGTGATCTCATGTATTTGATGGTGTCATGGTTCTTTAAAAAGCACCCTTGTCTTCATGCCAAGCACCTGATTTCTCGCTCTTAACGCTCTTGATGTTTGAGATGGATGAATCCATTGACATCCAAGATATGAGATGTGGATCTTTTCATTGGTCGTATTTCTGTTTATGGGATTATAATGATAAACAAGAGCTAATGTTCATAGGAAATGTTTTATGTTATCTTTTAGAGCATAGCCCTATATTAACTCTCAATGTGAGTCTGCTAAATGACTGTGCTTCTGTTTCTCTCTTTTGATTGCACTGCAGTGAATTTGCTTAGTGTGGTAATTTCTGCAGGAAAAAAGAAGGGTTTGTAGACAGACTTTAAATGTTACGTTTATGCTTTCATCTAAATTTTATGTTCATAAAATCTTATTGGTCAGTATCTATGTAGAGATCTTTAATTTTGGTCTTGCTGTTATTTAGTTAAGCCTTGAAGACAGAATAGTAGGTCAGAGAGATTGGGATGTTTGTGAAGCTTGATCATGGGGCATCTGCATTTCAACATTTTCTTAGCAGAAGTCTTGTCATCTCTTTAGGGAAATGTTCATTCAGCTGATCAGGCTAATGTTTGGTTATAGGTCACAATATTATAAGTGTTTATATTTGTTTGGTGGCTGTATGTGTCTTAGAAAATGTTCACTTGAGCAAAGCTGTTTATTTAGTTTTTTAGGTGGGCTATCTTTAGTTGATTTAAAGAAACAACAAGGCACGTTTACTCAATCATTCACATAGCAGTCATTCCAGGTCCAGTTATAGATTAATCTGGATTGAATAGTATGCTTTAAAAAACTGCAAGGCACCATAAAATTAAAAATATATATAATTGCCTTCATGAGATTGATGGAAATGTCAAAGCATTAATAGGCTTCTAGCTGTGTTTCATACAGTTACTGGAAAAGATAAGAAATGGACCATTGCGCAAATAAAATAAAAGGAACATACCATTCAAGTTTTGGGTTAATCATATTTGTTTAAAAGAAATTGAAAATTTCATTTAATAATCCTGAACTTATTGAACTTTTCCATTAAACAATCCAAAAATAACTAAGTTGTAACTAACATAAGAGTTGCCAAAAAGACTTAAATTTTAAAAGTATCAAATAGTTTTTGCTATATTTAAAATTAAAAGGTATTTGTTTGTTTGTTTGAGTGCCAAATTCATTTTTGGAGTATGTATATAAACCTATATAAAACTAATTAAAATATTGCATTTTTGAATTGTGATAACAATATTACTGTTGTCACTAAGTGAATATGATGCATCTTTCAGAAACAAACAAGGGTATAAAATTTTAACCCTTGTTTGCTGTTGGGATGTTTTTATCCACTCTGGGGTGATTTTTGAGTCAGAATTTGGTGGCGACTTTCTCTGTTTCAGCAAATAGAATGATTTTTGGTGGCAAAATTTATTTTGACACATATTTTGGAAAAATGCTTTGAAAGAATACACTCAACAATACACTCTGGTCAAATTTACTACCCTTCCATTATGTTAGGGTCTTTTTTTTGTCCTATTAACTTTCATTATAACAACATTTTTTGATTACACATTTGTGATTGTTGCTGGTTTTTCTGTTGGAAAGAGGTAAAATTAGCTATTTCTTTCTGTTGATCAACAGTTGCAGTGCAAGAAAGCTTAGTTTCTGGCATTTTTATGGAGTGTGTGTTTGTGAGTGTGTAAGAGAGACCTTTGCACACATACCTTTATGTTTGAGAAAATCTAAATAAGCACCCAGCTCTCAGTAAGTATATTTACTGTATGGACGCACACTACGATTTGTTGTTTTACTCCATAGAACTCCATATAAAAGCAAGATTTTTTTTGAATGGTCCATCTAAAGGGTTAATGGTGTCAACTAATGATCAACAGTAAAAGTTACACCTTTTGCTTCTTCCCAACAGGGAAAACCACCAATAATCAAGAATGCATAATTATATGGTGTCATGGCTTTGCAATCAAAAAATATCATTGTAATGGAAGTCAATGGGGCAAAAACAGCCACTAAGATAAGGAAAGGGTAGTAAATTTGAACAATACACAAGGGATAAACACGTTTTCACCTCCTTCATGTGCTATATTAATCACTCTCAGATAACTTAGTCTCTGTTTTCCTATGTTAATAGTGTACAAGTCTCCAGAGTATGAGTCTCTTGGCTTTGATCTGACTGTGGAACGACTTGTTTCCATTGGTTACCCCCAAGAGCTGCTAAACTTTGTCTATGACCCTGCTTTTCCCACAAGGTGATTTTTAAAAGTCATTTTTCGTAATTTTCAATGCAATAAAACTTTCATATTTTGATCTGCACAAATTCTATTTATCTTTCAGAGGCTTGGTGTTCGATACAACGTATGGAAATCTGCTGAAAGTAGATGCATATGGAAACATTCTTGTGTGTGCTCATGGTTTTAACTTCCTGCGTGGGTGAGTGAGCAATAGCATTTAGGAGCAACCAATGACCTGGTTATTTAAATGGGCGTATTTGTGTCCTTGTTCCATTTTTAGTATTTGTTTATCTTCGTAACGAGACAAAATATTTGCATCAAAGTAAATAGTGTACTTTGTCTTGGTCATAATTAGTCTATTTTTCATTTTCATGTTGTTGTTAGTCCAGAGATAAGAGAGCTGTACCCAAACAAGTTCATTCAGCGTGGAGATACAGAGCGATTCTACATCCTCAACACACTCTTTAACCTCCCAGGTGGAAATCTTATATCAACTAATATTTATATTAAAAAAAACGTAAAATCTGTAATTTATGTCTAAGCTAACATGAAATGTGGTTTATTAGAGACATACCTCTTTGCCTGCCTGGTGGACTTCTTCACTAGTTGCTCAAGATACACGAGGTCTGTTATTCTGCTCTTATTTGATCACTTCTGTTACTGTTCTGATATAAGATTATAGTGAGATTTGTGGTTTATATGTCCTTTTCTTTTCACCTCCACAGTTGTGAGATGGGCTTTAAAGATGGAGATCTTTTCATGTCTTTCAAGAGCATGTTTCAGGATGTCAGAGATGCTGTGGATTGGGTCCATTTTAAGGTAAAGGCCATTTTTAAATGTCAACATATTTGATTCTGTTATAGAACTGCACCTTATGTAAATTTTAAACTGTGGATAACGTCTTCTGTGTGACATTTCAGGGCTCACTAAAGGAGAAAACGGTTGAAAACCTAGAGAAATATGTGGTGAAAGATGTAAGCCAAGCAGATTGTTGTGTAGACCTGGGCTGTATTCCAGAAAGCAAGCATTACATCAAATACACAATTTCATTAATTTTGCCTAAATGGGTTCCTGGGAAAGTTACATTGAAACATACATTGAAAGTTACCTCATATTTTAGAACCAAAATTGTAGGTTATCTTAACCTCTTATGTCACATAACCTGCTTTCAAGAATACCCTCAGTATTTTAATGTTATTTTTACATTTATTAAAAATGAATTACAATTTATAGAATTTACAATACAAATACAATTTACAGACGGAAGTATTTTATGTGTTTCCATATCTTTTGTCTTTTCCTAATCTAGGCCAAATTACCATTGCTTCTAAGTCGAATGAATGAAGTTGCCAAAGTGTTCCTTGTTACCAACAGTGACTACAAGTACACAGACGTGAGTTATTCTAGATGAGAGATCTGACAAATCTCGAATGATCTGACATAATTTAAAACCTGACAAAATCTGCTGGATTTTCATTAGAGAACATGCGTTAGATACAAGCGTATTTTTGGTAGCACTTAAAGCTCTTGTGTGAAATGCATTTTAAATGTATTTTAATGCATTGATTATGCTTTGTAATACCTTTAAATCCATTGTATGTTACCACATTTATTAAGGAATCCATCATCTTCATGTTTAGGTTTATATTATTAAAACAACCCATTTGTAACTAGATCTACATGTTACTGTTATTTGTGAAAATATTACTAAATACATTGAAGTCTTTATGTAAAATGAAATAATGTATGAAAATATTCTCAAATTAAGTGTTATAATTTCCTATTTTTTTCCAGAAAATCATGACATACTTGTTTGATTTTCCACATGGTCCAAAAGTAAGTAGCCGTTCTTCAGTAACATTGTTATTTTGTATTTTATTATTTGTCCTAGAACACCAATAAAAATGTTCAATGAGAAAGGACAGCACACATTTCACATGTAATTTTTGTAGAAAACTTGAACCAGCACTCGTAAAGACACACCCTGAGGAATAATTGCCGTTTATGATTTATCTGTAATACCATCAGCTTTTCTTTATTTAAAAACAAATATTTGGAAAACAGATAAAAAGTAAGACGGGGATTATCAGGGGTCATATAAGAACTTTTATTTTACTGCAGGTTTATCACATTCACAGACAGTGATAGACTGAATCTATTATTTCTTTATTGCAGGTGGGTTCTCCTCATCGACCCTGGCAGTCCTACTTTGATCTTATTCTGGTGGACGCCAGGAAACCATTGTTTTTTGGGGAGGGCACAGTTTTGAGACAAGTGGACACGGTAAGCTCTAAAAGACTCGTAAGAGTAGCTTTCAGAAAAAAAGGTTTATTGATTGAGCCATATTTCTGTTTTGTAGACCACCGGGAGACTGAAGATAGGGACATATACAGGTCCCTTGCAGCATGGCATAGTATATTCTGGTGGTGCGTAAAAATATTTATGCCATTTTTCTTATTTATATTTAATAATTGTCGTCTGAACTGCCTGATAGAATGTGTTTTTCCTCCTCAGGTTCATCAGACATAGTTTGTGATCTGCTGGGAGCAAAAGGAAAGGACATCCTGTACATCGGTGACCACATCTTTGGAGATATCCTGAAGTCTAAGAAGCGTCAGGGCTGGAGAACGTTCCTGGTGATTCCTGAGCTGGCTCAGGAGCTGCACGTTTGGACCGACAAGAGCAGTGAGTCTGTGAAAGTGTTGCGTTGAGTCTATTTCAGCAAAGAGAATCTCACTGATCAAAATTACTTTTCATAAAGGTTTATTGTGTGCAAAGAATAAGTTAGATAGTCATACAGCAACACAAGTTGCTGCAGAGTGGGACAAAGACAAAGACTGGAGAACTGTCTTGCCCTTATATCTGTTTTTCACTAATCTGCAAGGTTACAGGCTAATCTTCCAGGCTAATCTTCCACATATCTCAAGATTGTAAAAAGCATTTCATTGCGTCGCCACCCTTGAGTTTTGTGTACTTGGGTTGATTATCATGGTGACCCTCACAACATTCCTGAGCCTTATAACTCGACCTAATAATATTGTTCACTAAGCTCAAAACGAAAAAAAAAGAATCAATCAATAAAAGTGAATTTTCTTTAACAGTTGTTATAGTTAAAACTTAAACGTACAATTGCAAGAAACTAATTTGTGACTCTGAGAAAATGTCAAAACTGAGTTGTGGAAAACAGAATTGTGGAAAAAATACTTTGTTTTTATCCATAATATTTACATGTAAACGTTTTTATTCCCCATGGAACTATTGCTTTAAATCACTTGAATGTAACACTGCACCATTACTTACTTTAATATTTTCAAAGTTATAAATGTGCTAATTATTCCCTGCCTTTATTCAGTGATTTAATGTATTAACAGTTTTTGCTGTTTTGAATCCGTCAGTGAATTGACAAGTGCTCCCCTCATAATCACTAAAAAGCTCTTACAAAAAAGCTTCTTGTCATCCATTAAATGAGTGCAGGCTTTCAGTCACTTTACTGGCACAGAACACACGTGGTTGAAGAAATTAACACTTATCAAAAATAGTTCACAGATAATTGTCAATTTAAATGGCTCTTAACAATATTTCTGTTATGGTTACACTTGAATTGGTTGCAAAATAGATCTATAAAAGATATGAAGTGATACAACCCATAATTCTACCCAGCTTTAATGTAGAAAGTTACTCGAGAGAGTAGGAGAGAGAGAAAGAAAGCAGGGACCAGAGAAAAACTAAGAATAAGAGATAGAGAGAAAATGTTCTTTTATCTTTGCCTTCACCATGTGACCAAATCGGTGAGACATTCAAACTGACCAATCAGCAGTTTAGAGCTTCCCCAAGGTGTCACAACTTGCAAACCCCCAATGTAAACACATCTCAGCCTCCAGCCCTTGATCTTATCAGCCCTTCGTGCCTTTTAAAAGTTCAAATCACCCTTTTAGAAAGAAAGAGGTGAGGACGTTTGCAATAAAAACAAATGCTTTTGAGCATGTTCAGCCTTTCAATATATACAGTAGTGCGCTACAATGCATAATTAATTTCTTATCTACACAGCATATACATGCACAAATCTGCCTTGCCTTTAAGTATATTAACAACACCAGACAGACAACAAACACTGCTTTATTTTCACTCTTTATCTGTGTGGCATGCAGGCACCGAAGATCATGTCCATGAAACAGAGACAGTTGACTGTGTTCTCTTTTTTGCAGGCCTGTTTGAGGAACTACAGAGTCTGGACATTTTCCTGGCAGAGCTCTACAAGTAGGTATCATCTATGAACTCTCGCTCAGATGTTTGCTCTGCCAGCATGCAGTGCCAGTTTGTGCTCACAGTCATGCACTCGTGTACCCGGAAAAGAACACGTCGCTCCCTCTCTGCCGTCCACAGCCATTTGACATCCAGATAAAGGGGTGCACATTCTTTTCTATTTTAAGACTGACGGTTCAAGGCTTGTGTTACATTTAACTCGTTCATAACTGTTCTCATTGAACGCACACTTCTGGTTTTCGCTTGGTTTTTCTTTTCTACATCTGTTGTTTTTTGTCCACAGGCATTTGGACAGCAGCAGCAATGAGAGACCTGATATTAGCTCTCTTCAGAGGAGGATTAAGGTAATTTTATTGGTACTAAGGAAAGCGGTACACTGTGCACTGAGAATCATGTCATGTAACTGTAGTCAATAAAAGGAAAAAAAAAGAACACATGTAAAGGACAGCATGAAACCCTTCAGCTGTTAGATAAACACTTAAAAACTACTTTGTAGAGTGTCCATATGCATCAATCCATGTTGGATGGAGAATTATAATTACGCCAACTTTTTTTCTTATAATATTCTTTTTGAGAACATTGAGCAGAAAGTGAAACTCTTTAAAAGTCTTGAATGTTCTCTTTTGTTCACCAAGACTGTGTTTATTTGATAAAATTATAGTAAACAGAGCTTTATATTGGGAAAATTTACAGTTTAAAGTAACATTTGTCTATTTTAAACATCTAAAAATGCTATTTATTTTTATGATAGCAAAACTTTTCAGTATAATTCTATAAAGTTCTGATAATATTAATGAGCTATTTTTAAGATAATGTGAATTGGTTCAAATAACAATTATTTCCATGTGCTGTGATTGAACATCAGGGTTATTTTTACAAAATGGTAATTTATGAATCCTTCTAAACATGTCTGAAAACATGGCACTTTTTGTTATTTTGTGCAAAAAAAAGTTTTTTATTTTGAATACATTTATTAGATATTTATAGAATGTTCAAAAGTACCTATTTTAAAGCACTTATTTAAAATATCATTTTTGAAAACATTTAAAAATGTAAACTTTTGTTTTTTTTGATCAATTTAATATCTACTTGTAGAAATAAAAACAATTGAGTAAAAGAACTCTTACTGTCCCCAAACTTTTGACTATGTTAGTTTCAGTGCAGAAGAGAGGAATCACTTTATTCAAACTCAGTATCGTGCTGTTTCTGTATCTCTCCAATTTGCTCAGAAAGTGACCCATGACATGGACATGTGCTATGGCATGATGGGAAGTCTGTTCCGCAGTGGCTCTCGTCAGACTCTGTTTGCATCTCAAGTGATGCGTTATGCTGACCTGTACGCAGCGTCCTTCATCAATCTCCTATATTACCCATTTAGCTACCTGTTCAGAGCTGCACACGTCCTGGTAAGTAAGCTCAACAAAAATTCAAGTGTTTTCAAGTAGTACTAACAAACTTACCGCACACCAAAAAACAAGTCTCAGAAAGTACCTTTCTCACATGTGAACGTAACTGATGTTCTTCTCATTTAATGTTTTACTCACCTGCAGAATGTTTTGGGTTGGCAGGTATGTATTCCAGGAACATGTATGTCCAATGCTGGAAATGATAAAATATTCATTTTGTATTCATGAAAAAGAAACACGCGACTCCCGCAGCACATTATGAAAGTAGCCCAAAAAACACAATCTGCATTTTTTTTTGCCGCAACTGCATTTTTAAAGGCTGGTACACACCAAGTCGACGGCAAACAACTAGCATTGACAAACCCAGCTGTGTTGTTGCCTTACATCTGGTTCTGTCTGGCCCAAAATGTTGCCAGTGAACACACCAAATGAACGAAAGCTGACTGAAACGTTCTGTGCCTGAGTGGGAGGATGTGTCTTTCTGCACCCGCTAAGGGCAGTATTTCTTTTCTCACTTACAATGGGAGAAAGCAGAATTTTGTACCATTATCACAATAATTGTTACTCAACATAGAGGGATTTGCTCCTGCAAATATGTCTGATAATCTAATAATCCATATTGTTTGCAAATATTTGAGAAATGTAACAAAATAACAGCCGACCTGTATGTGTGTTGCTTTCCTGACTTGCATTGTTTACTTGCTACGTCACTTCACAACATCACACTCTGATTCACTGTGACACTGAATAACCAGACAGAACACTCTATTCAGCTGATGGCTGATGCAGATTCAACGTGCTGAATCTGGCCAACGAGCTCCGGCGTTAATACGACAACATGCGACATGTAGGACAAACCAGACTCATGAAGCCCAACGGCCAAATGTCGGCTTGGTCTGTCTCGGCCTTAAAAGAGACCAATTGAGTGGGAAAACCATGACCCTGAGCAGACCCTGGCAACACTACTCAACATTGATATTATAACCTGTGACTGTCATGAGTCACACTTTATCTCAATGACTCTGGCTGAGCTGTGATATAAACAAAACACTATTAACCTTATTCTTCACGTACAAGCAGTCGCTGCCACTGGAACGTTATTGGCTCGAGGCTTCCGGTCTCATTGACTTCCATTCATTTTTAGCCATAATAAAACAACTCGTTATGCTGCTTGATGTTGCAAACTGATATTTTCTAATTATGTTATTGTTGGTTTTATGTATAGTCTTAAACACATTTGTTTGTAGAGCAAGTAATTTGACCATTTTCTGCCGATTGTTATTCCAAGTCACTTCTCCCATAGGCTACTGAATCGGAAGTTCTCAAAAACAAGCTTCTTCAGCATTGCAGAATGAGGTCAATAGGCAGTTTTTTTTAAGGGGGAGGGGCTACTTGATATGCCCACCCTCTTTTTGTGTTTCAGTTGAAATTACATCATACATCAGGACACTTAAGGGAAACTCAAATGAACTGATTTAATCTGTGGTTTGCCTTACAAACAGATGCCTCACGAGTCCACTGTGGAGCACACTCACGTGGACCTCAACGACACCGAGTCCCCCATGGCCACCCGCAACCGGCACGCCATAGACTTCCGAGAGCACGAGTGCAAGAGACACCAGCTGACCCGCTCCATCAGCGAAATCAACCCTCCTCACCTCTTCCCTCAGACACCTCAGGAGATCACACATTGCCACGACGAGGATGATGACGAGGAGGAGGAGGAAGAAGAAGAGGAAGAGGAATAAACACATGACTTATGACTGATGCATCTACTGTTTAAACAAGTATGATCCCTGCATTCACACACAGCCATATGTTTTGTAAAGCTGCAAAGAGAGGATGTTTAATTCTCGTGGAGTATATATTAGAGTTTAAAGTTTGACGAGACGATGAAGCTAAAATGTTTAGCTTCCTATTTTTGAACGAGGTCTACTCAGAAACAAAAGAACAGATCTGTGAATTATTTGCATGATGTCGAGGGAACATATAAGAGTTACGAGGTACATCGCCGACTTGAGCTTAAGTAAATAGCATGAATACTTATTTTTTTTGGGATCTGTGATGTATGTAGATTGCTTTCAAACGCCATATAGCATGCTGGGAAATGACACCAACAGTACAGCTTGCTTGTTATCTCTTTGACTGCCTGTTCAAGCGAAGTAACGTCGCCATCTACTTTTCAAAACTGGTAGTAGGCAAATTGCTGTCATTTTTTTGGAGGAAAAGTGCAACGTTTCACGATACCAGAAACGGTTTGAAAGTGTCTTATGCACTCGCCCTGATCACTGTGTTAATATTAGACTGAGAATCTAGAGCTTAGATTCATTATTTTTATATCCACTGACCTACAGTTACTGCAGCCAGATACATTTAAACCTACTTTTTTGTTGTTTATATTAGCATAACGGTTATGTTCCTGACATAACATCCACCAGAGGGTGGTCATTTAGGAAGAAAAAAGCTGGACTGAAAGAATTGTGGCTACCAGTGGATCAACATGAAGCTTTCCGTCAAACACGCTGTTATTATGAACATTGGTAACTCCGTTTAAATCTTTGTTTATGGCTGACATGGTGCTTTTTAGCCTCAGAGTTTTTGTTGTCGTTGTTTTAAATCTAAAGGGAATTTATGATGGGTCCATGTTGGTTTGTAATACTGTAACGTGAACTCATATAAATGTAAAACTGTACTGGTTTATTTTAAACAGTATTTGGACAGAACTCCTGGATTATTTCAATCTAAGCTATCTTGCCAATGTAATATGTTGATGCATTCATTCAGCCAAAGACTGTTATCGCTGTCCCTCTTTTAAATTCACAGATGCTGTTGATTTATTGATTTTGAGACTGTATTGTGTAATGAATTATAAAAAGATATATTTTTCAATCTTTAATTTAGGCTTTTCCAAATCTGCTGTGGGATATAGGCGATTCATCTGTATGTTTTATTGTTTTGAAATCTCTGGATTTTTTTGAGCCCTGTTTTAAAACCGTTTCCCTGTACTATTTTTCATGAATGTGTTTGGATTTATTTGTGTGTCTGTAGAATTTACAGAAACTGTCATGACAGACAGTTGTGGGAGGATCCGATTATACTGTATTTTTTAGTGTAGAATTAAATCGCTTTCAAATGTGATGTCATTTAAATATTTTAGTTTGGCATTGTTGAGTTGCTTTTCGGTGCTGTAGGTTGTTGCATGTGAAGAGAATAAAGTTCCTGTCATGCAGCTCCACCTTGTGGTCATTCAGCAATAACTGTTATATTTTGCACCTTTAAAAAAACAGAGGAGCATCTTTGTATTGTTTAACTTCGAGATTAAATGCGTGTCATCAAAAATTAAGCTATGAAAAATAGTAAAAACAGTCATTCTTTAAGTTTTTATTACTTTATTAAAATTATAACCAATATTTTAACTGCTGGGTGGTGCAGCGGGGAGCGCTGTCGCCTCACAGCAAGAAGGATGCTGGTTCGAGCCTCGGCTGGGTCAATTGGCATTTCTGTGTGGAGTTTGCATGTTCTCCTTGTGTTCGTTGGGTTTCCTCCAGGTGCTCCGGTTTCCCCTACAGTCCAAAGACATGCGCTATAGGTGAATTGGGTAAGCTAAATTGTCCGTAGTGTATGTGTGAATGAGAGTGTATGGGTGTTTCCCAGTGATGGGTTGCAACTGGAAGGGCATCCGTTGCGTAAAACATATGCTGGATAAGTTGGTGGTTCATTCTGCTGTGGCGACCCCAGATTAATAAAGGGACTAAGCCGAAAAGAAAATGAATGAATGAATTTTAACTGATTTCCTTCTGATGGCAGAGCATGGTGTTAGCAACAAGAAAGATTCCTAGCAAACTGAACATGCAGGATCAAAATATATGGTCAATCCAAGAAAAAGAAGTCTAGAATGAACTCCTTCCAAAGTAAAATAACAAAATGATACAAATCAAACTGATACATTAAAATATCAATACATGTGCGCTGGCTGCTACTTGTCACAATGATATATGTGGGTCAAAAAATAGTATTTCTGATAATACTAAATGAAAAAGTTGGAACATTTGCAGCAGGATATCCAAACCAATATTTGGAGAATTCAAAAAGTCAAATGGGTGAACTTTATAAACAGTTGCTGCCGAGTTCACTTGCCAGATTAACTTGCCATTTTCTGTTTTATAACATTTTAGTCAATATTATTCATGAATTCATACATTATTTTTGAAGAATTTATTTGCAGTTGTTGAATTATGTGCATAATGTACATCTAACACATTTGTCTGCATCAAATAAAATGTATAAGTGTTTTTATAATCATGGAAAGCATATTACATGCAATGTATTTCAATGTTTTAAAATAACTTTGGAAAATAAAATTTCACAAATCAATGAATTATTCAATGTAAAAAAATTCAATGTAAAAAAAACACCTCTAAATGTTAACCTGTGCTTAACATAAAAGCACAAGTAATCATAATACATTATAAAATAATTTAGTATGATTATTATTAAGACCGTACTCAAATCCTTAAAATTTAAGATGATGATGATGATTTTGCCTGACAAGATTTTTTTATAAACTGGTACACAAAAAAAAGCTATTACACTTTTCTTGTTTTGATCTTTGAAAACCCTATATCAGCTATATCGATGATAAATATATAATAAAAAAAATAGATTGCAAAAAACAAACAACATCTCAGCCAGTCATAAAGTTGTCAAACAGTTTTAATATAGCAACTTCCATCTGCATCATATATATATATATATATAATATGTATATTTAATCTGATATAGCATTGTCTGGTTTATGGTATGTAAGCATACAATAGTTCTCTCTGATTTATGACTGTACAGTATCTCTACACATTCAAGATTGAAAATAGCAGCAGTGTATGACAGACTCAAACCGCATGTTAGAGCACCACATTTTTAAAGACGTCTCCTCTTTTCTAAGGCAGGCGATCCAACATGAAAACACTGATCGGATCTGTAGGACATCACCGAATGCTGAAGTGAAATGACTTTAACACAGTGTGGAAAAACTGGAATGCTGCTGACCGAAGCCTTTGTTAATGCTCAAAAAACAATCCCTACATTTCACATCTCAAGTCGTTTTAAACTGCAGTTAAATTAGTCTACCAAAAATATTCTCTACCTCTCAGCCTCTTATTAAATTCGGTTAGTTTACTTGTTCGGATATTTCATTCTACCTGTGAGCACATTAATTGGTCATGATTGTCCCTGCATAGCTGTTGCACTATTGCACTGAGAGGTTGCTACATAAACACTTGAGACGTGAATGTCCTGATATCCAGCGGCGTTTACGCTTCTGACTGAAGCGCCTCAGGAGGTTTTGATATTAAAAAAATAATATACAAACAAAATAGCGGATAAAAACATCAGCCAGAGAATCGTTCCCCTTTTGTATCAAGAGCGCTAATGTAATCTTGGCATCGTAAACCTAAAATAAATATATTATTATTTTCCTTTTTCGATAAATCGTTACATGTAGCTTTTTTAACCATACCAAGACATTGGGTCTCATTCACTATAACTGTGTGGACTAGAGAACTTATGAATTCAGAAGAGCACGCACATTAATTTGTTGTCCCTGCTGAAAAACAAAACAAAACAAAAACAAGCCTTAGCTGGTTGGCTGGTTTTAGCTGGTCGACCAGCCTGGTTTTAGAGGGGTTTTGGCCATTTTCAGCCTGGTCTTAGCTGGTCAATCTGGGAAATGACCAGCTAAAAGCAGCTAGACCAGCCTGTTTCAAGCTGAGCTCCCACCCTAACCAGTTAAGACCTGGAAATGGCCAAAACCCGTCTAAAACTAGGCTGGTCGACCAGCTAAACCAGCTTAGGCTGGTTTAAGCAGTTTTTTTTCACCAGGGTTATTATTAGAGAATTTGGAGCATTCTAAAAAGAGTGGGCGCACGTTAGTAATTTGCATAAATAAGTCCAAGCTACCTTTACATGTCCAGATCTCTCTCATCCCAGCAGGCACCTTGATGTCAAAAGGACGTCCAAAATGCAAATGCCATTTGGCTACATTACTGTCAAAACGCCATTAAATTGACATCTAACACTGGCGTCAAAAAACACGTAAAGAATCTTGTCATCAATTTTTGATGTAATTGACATCAAATATTGTATGTAATAATACATATAATAAAGACATCAAAAATTTATTAGAGGATCTTTCTTATAATCAACTTTGGACGCGTTTTGGATCCAATGTTAGATGTCAATTTGATGTAGTTTTGACATCCTACAGTTCATGTAAACAAACGTTGGATACATAATTCAATATGAATTTAGAATTTAAGCTTTTATATTAATAAACTATTCTTATATTATAATACTGTTCTAAGGTAATACAAAGGGGGAACAGCGTGCAGATATCAAATGCACATCAAGATTTTGACATCAAGTTGATTTGCTTTCTTTTTCAAGGTGACAGCTGGGATAAGTATGGAAGGCAATCAGGGGCAGAAGTCTTAAAACTTATGAACTTTTAGTTGATCATGTTAAGGCAGCCATTTTGAACCCGTTTCTTTAGTGTGCATGTACACAGTTTAAGCATGCCATTTTTTTTGGAAGGCGATAAAATGTCTTCTATTTGCATATGTACGTTTGCATATATTTTTCAAAACAAAGTTTGCATACTTATAAAAACCAAAATACCATTTCATCACAGCCACAACAGCAAACGAAATGGCAGTATTTAAGACTATATATCCATATGCGACATGATTGTGCATTGGGATATATGAATTTAAAAAATCATCAACTCAAAACAACAAACTGTCTATTTGTACCTAAGAAACGTTCAAAATCACCAACTTATCATGGTCACTGAATTTCTCTCAGGAATGTACAATAAAGAATAGTTTTTGGTCAATTAAAACTATAAGTGAAAACGTTGGTATGCAGTTTTTTATGGACAAATTTGTGCGTATGCACACTCAGTGAACAAGACCCAATAAGACCCTACACAAATATTTTTTTTCTACAAATAACAAACAATAAGATAAAAGAGCAAATACGGAATCTGAAGATGAAATATAAGTTACGGTGTTAAGTTCCTGAAAAAGCCCTCAACATGTTTCGTGGAGGTCCTAAAATGCAGCTAACAACTATCAGAAGAAAGGTAGTTGTGACGTACAAAATGCTTCTTTTAAAAATTAAGAGTTACATGATTACAACAAAAAAAATGTATCGTTAATAAAGAGTGGTCCGACGTACATAAAAATGGAACCAGTCATGACACGAATACTCTAATCACCTTAAAATAGGTGACGATGTACTTTAGCACAATCAGGATTGACATAAAAAAAATCTCTCTCTCCCTATATATATATATATATATATATATAA
>CAIGQW010000302.1:10051852-10085952 GCA_903798125.1 Danio choprae | reverse complement strand
AAACCCACGCCAACACGGGGAGAACATGCAAACTCCACACAGAAACGCCAACTGACCCAGCCGAGGCTCGAACCAGCGACCTTCTTGCTGTGAGGCGAACGTGCTATCCACTGCGCCACCGTGAGGCCCTTAGTAATAATTACTGAATCAAGATCTGCTGTTACACAAGCTTGGCAGATTGCAAGACTACATTATTTCAGGCCTTGAGTACTGATAAGTTGAACTAAAGGAGGTACAGGACATTCTTTCCCATTCAAGGTCTCCTGTGATCCAGTGAGTGTGAATGGGCAGATGTGCAAAATGCAGGACTACTTAGAAGGCACCTAGAATTAATGTTTGATATTTAATCTTGCATGACAAACTATATTTCTTTCATTTTGTTTTCATTACTTTTTTTTTTTAATAATGTGGCTGTCAATATAATGCAAGTGTTACATTTCAATTACTTATAATACTTCAACCAAAATGAAGAGATCGTATTTATTACTTTTATATTATTATTATTATTATTTTTATTACCACTTTAACATGATTTATAAAAATGAAAAAAGTAAAAGTACTCTAAATATTTTCATTACAGACAAAATATTTCCATGGTTATACTTTGACTGTTGCGTCATGTTAAAAATAATACTTTTTTTCTTGCAGACACAAGTTAAAACCTTGTTGAAGTGAATAGTTATGCTCAAGGCCTGGCTCTAGGTCTAGGACATCCATCTGCTCGCCCTTGCAGAGGAGCTGCTGATACTGCATGTGGGATGAACTTTATCATTCACCCCCATGATGGACTTTCAACAAAAGACAAGTTTCATCCACATACATTTATTAAAGCTGCTTAGCAAAATGTGCAGAAACAATGTTGTGTAACATTTTATACAAATATGTTCAAGTACGTTTGGCAAAACAATTACACCATATAAAACAAGACGTACATTTCTAATTTGTAAACCTGATTTCAAAGTCTAAAAGCAAATGTACTTAGTCAAACAAACAGAAGTGGTGAAACTTGTTTTGACTATCATTTTAAATATTAATACTGAAAACACAGCAAAGCCTTCATTTGAAGGTCTAATGCATGTTGCAGAGAAAAGGAGGATGTTGGAATGTGTTTTTTAAAGAGCACTCTATGCGATGAGCCATCACCTGCAAGTGATCTACTGTAAGAAAAAGAATACATGCGGAACTCTAGTAGGCTGCATCTATAAATTAGAAGAGCAGTATTATTTCATCAAGTGTCTCAGTTGATCCTGCAGGTTTTTCGAGTGTTCAACACTGTGGAAGACATGACAGATAAAGAGTTGCTGAATATCTAGATCAACCCAGACATAAAAGTAATTGTTTATTTGTTCTAATAAAATATTGAAAATATTATTTATAATAGACTTACTTCTTCTGAATGGCCTCTTGCCTGGATTTAAGAGGCAAAAGAATAAATTGCATTAAAATTGATTTCTTATATTTTCACAATTTATTTCTGAATCAAATGAATTAAAAAAAGCTAATTAAGTTATTCTGGAAATTTAAAGCCTTAGGATCTAACAGCATTAAGGTAATGAGATACGTCACTGTCGTTAAACCATTGACTGAGAGCATAAAAGATGTTAATGTAGATAAACACATTCTGTCCATACCAAAAAAAAAATTTGTCTTTAGTATTTCATCTTGATTTTCAATATTAAACATTTAAACATTTATAAATTACAATTACATGAAAGGCAGAATTACATCAAATTAATTTATGCTTAATACAAAAAATAAGGTACTTTTTTTTAAAAGGGTATAAAAAATAAACTTGTTTTCTCTTTGATTTTTTTACCAATTTGGCAGTTTTCCCCGCTCGTATTTGTTTCATTTAATTTGGATAAAGTAATATTATGTATTTGTCCAGTCATTTTGCTTTTCAAGTAAACGCATCTTGATTTAAGAACATTTTTATATACAGAAGAACAAATCAAAATACTAACGATGAAATCATATTTGGAGTGCATACTCACTGATACTGCAAGTGCGTCGTTATAATAGACATTTTCCGTAGACTCTGTAGGCATAAAAATATTTTGAGAAGTTTAACATATATTGATTAGTTGGCTACTTTTATCAATGATAAAAAATAAAATTACTTAAAATACTGCAATGCACGTTATGGGTAACGAGTTCAAAAGAGGACAAATTGTTGGTGGGCGTCTCACTGGCACATCTGTGACCAAGACAGCATGTCTTTGTGATGCATCAAGAGCCACGGTATCCAGGATAATGTCAGCATAACTGTGGACGCACAAGAGTGTCTGAAAGGAATGTCCGGGTGCTAACCCAGATTGTATTTAAAAATACAAAACAACTGCCCAGCTCATGGCAGAAATAAATGTGCACCTCAACTCTCCTGTTTCCACCAAAACTGTTCGTCGGGAGCTTCACAGGTTCAATATATATGGCTGGAATGCTATAGCCAAACCTTTCGTCACTCGTGCCAATGGCAAACATCGGTTTCAATAGTGCCAGCAGCAAAAATCTTGGGCTGTGGACAATGTGAAACATGTATTGTTGTCTGATGAGTCCACAGTCTTTCCACATCCGGGAGAGTTACAGTGTGGAGAAGCCCCACAAAAGTGTACCACCCAGAATGTTGCATGCACCAAGTGAAGCATGGTATGGATCAGTGATGGTTTGGGCTGCAATATCATGAAATTCCCTGGACCCAATACCTGTACTATATGGGCACGTCACACTGCCAAGGACTACCGAACTATTCAGGAGGACCATGTGCACTCAACGATTAAAACATTGTATCCTGAATGCGGTGCAGTGTATCAGGATGATAATCAGTGCTTCCCACACATAGACTTTACTTGGGCGGGCCGCCCAGGTATATTAATGCCCGCCCAAGTATATTTGGTGGTGACACATGAACAATACTATTATTTTCATCCTTTTTTGTATCCGTGAAAAATCTTCTCTTGCTCTGCACGTTTCCTACTGCTGGTCGTCAACACTCACACAATCTCACATGCTCTGCAGACCCACAGAGACGCACCATTTGCACCAAAATGCGTCCGACAGCAGTTTCTGAATATCCTAAAATATCCGGGATTCAGGTTTTACTTTCTAAAGTTGCCGTTATTTGTATGCGTTTTTGCATTACATTTTTGCAGCTGACTGTGCATCCACAGCCGAAGCATTAGAGAGAAGCATTAAATGATAATTCATTTAATAAACTTCAATTAATTTTACTATATACTTGGACAGAACAAAATATACTGGCTGCATAAAATATTAAACCACCATTAGAAATAGCTAATCAACTAATTTGTCTTATTTAAATAATCTACACTTTTTATTCTAGTAATTATTATAATTTTGAGCAATAATGTCTATTTTTATTCAATTTTTTTCTGTTATTTATTTCTCATTTGCTGTATATTTTATTAATTTAATAGATTACATACTTTATACATATTTAAAATGCTTTGGTAATACTGTAAATGTCATATCAATAAAGCAACTTACCTGTCAGTGGCTCCTAAATAACATAAAAGAGAAATAGTGGATTTCTTTTATTTCAACAGCCTTTTTAAAATAACTTTAACCCATTTAAAAGAAAAGGTGTATAACAGTGTCATAATAAATAAAAATATAGTTAAAATTTTTTTGTTTTTGTTTGTCGCATTGATAATGCACACAGCAAGACTGGAGACCGAGTGGTTTGATGAACATGAAAGTAAAGTTGAACATCTTCCATGGCCTGCACAGTCACCAGATATAAATATTATTGAGCCACTTTGAGATGTTTTGGAGGAGCCTGTCAAGAAAACGTTTTCCTCCACCAGCATTACGTGGAGCCTGGCTACTATTCTGCAAACAGAATGGCTCAAAATCCCGTTGGCCACTGTGCAGGACTTGTATCTGTCATTCCCAAGATGACTTGACTGCAAAAGGAGGTCCTATACAATACTAATTATTGTGGTCTAAAACCAGGCGTTTCCGTTTCATTGTCCAACCCCTGTGTATATACACACACGCATTTATATCACTTACATCTTCAGAATGCAGAATAGCATCTTCTTGAATGACCATATTTCTCGCTGCCTGACTGAGTAGCTGTAACGTTAAAGAAGAAGAGATCAATGTTAACATTATATTTTATATGAGTCAACTGTATCATTACGTGCTGTAGTATTAAGGCGTCCTGTCGTCTCAAAACATCGAGAAGTCTGGACATCATATAATGCCCAGTATCTGGGTCTATGCTTTAAAAAAAAAATTAATAATAATTGTCTAAGCATCTTATTAAGTTATGAAGCTCGTCTCGACTTATAAATTAACTGCTATGAGAAAGAAACAGTTAACGTTAGCCAGGCGAACATCTCGCCTTAAACAAACAATATCGCTTTAGACAGTGTCTCGTATATTTACTTCTTGGCTCCGGGATCCTTTCAACACTTGGCGGGTTAAAGCGATCACATCTCCACTGCAAGAAGTGACTTTATCAGACAATAAACCTTTGACAGATTGACCAAAGCGGGGCTGCGTCTCGGAGGAAGCCATTACTGTTTACTACGGCAGCGGACAAGGGACAATTTAAAAGCGAATGAAGCTGACCATGTTTTTATGTATCTGGCACATTTAATTGTCATTCCATTATTTGTGTTGTGAAACCTACTGAATATAATATATATTTTTTAAACTTTACAACAAGTTTGTAAAAGTTAAAATGTATAATTAACTAATGAGCAAATTGTTACAATTCAACTTTTAGTGTCAGTTTCCTGTTAACTCAAATTATAATAAACTTGAGGTCTGAGGGGGTATTCCAAAAAGCAAGTTATGTGACACACTTATAAGTTTAAGGATAACGTTAAGCAGATATTCAGTGTTTGGTTCCAAAATCTGAAGTAACCTTCAGGGTAAGCCTACAGTTCCCTTACAACTTGCTCTAAGCACATGGTTAGTATCAAACAGAGGACTTTGTTATCTTCCATTAGGCCTAATTAATTAAACTAAAAATTAGGCCAAACTAACAATGAAAGAAATCTTATAGAAAATGAGAAAAGTGCACCAAGCTAATTTCTTTCCTGGTTTCCTCAAACCTCATCGGGCCTTTAGAGCTGTTCTGAGCAAATAAAACAATGTCTACATTTTTAATCATCATGTATTTAAAAAATATATATTTCATAATGAGTTCTTACTCGTTTTCATGCGTTACATTTTTTTTATTAGTTAAAGAAAAAATGTAAGAGTAAATATGTTTCTATCTGTAGAAAACAGAGATGGTACCGTATATTGGTAGAAATACATCATTGTGCGCACATCTAGGAAAATCTTAAAGGCAGGTGCTCGATCAAGCCAAACACGATAGAAAAAGTCCAACATAAAATGTGACACACTGCCACTTTAGCTCCTAAAAGACAAATATGTTGTTGTTGTATTTTGGTAATTTTTTCTGACGGTTTCTTATAGTTATTTTCTGTTGGTTTGGACGTGTGGTTTTCTAATTTACTTGTTGGTTGATTGGGGTGATCATTGTTTGCAGGTGTGATGTTCAGAGTCTTGAGTTCTCTTGTGTTTCCTGTGTGATCTGATGAAGACCTTGTCCCAGGTAGCAAAGAATTGTGGGCCAAACATGGCCCTGGTTTGGCAGAGGTGGCACCGTCATCGATTGTGCTCACACAAGCATCTTTGAATATGAGCAACCAATCAACGGCTTTGTTGAAAACAGCCTCCCTGACACTTAGATAGTTGAGGCTGAACTGTTTCAGGGTCAAGGAGGTGACATTGAAAGATCTGCATAAAAGTCTCCTGTCAGCTCGCTCACACAGGCAGTTCTGTTCAGAAGAGCTGGAGGACACTCGGTTGAATGTAGCTGACAATGGCCGAAGCACTCATCCTGCCCTGGCTGCTCTGTTTAAGCCTGTTCTCCGCAGTGACTCTGGCAGCTCTGTATCTCAAACAGAAGATGAATGGATTTGTGCCAGCAGGAAACAGATCTCCTCCAAGTCTTCCTTCACTGCCCATCATTGGCAGTCTGCTGAGCCTGGTGAGCGACAGTCCACCGCACATCTTCTTTCAGGACCTGCAAAAGAAATACGGAGATCTGTATTCCCTCATGATGGGCTCCCACAAACTGCTCATTGTGAACAACCACCATCATGCAAAGGAGATCTTAATCAAAAAAGGAAAAATATTTGCAGGGAGGCCACGGACTGTAAGTACATATATTCACATTTAGTTTAAAGGAATGGTTCACCCTAAAATGAAAAGGTATTCATTATTTACTCACCCTCAAGCGGTTCCAAACCTTAATGACTTTCTTTCTTCTATTGAACATAAAATATATTTTGAAAGAAGCTGAAAAAAGGGTAGTCATTGACCTCCATAGTAAATCAACGGCTTACAAGTTTCCAACATTCGTCAAATTTTTTTATGTTGAACAGAAGAAAGAAACAGGTCAATCAGGTTTGGAATGAGTGAAGGTCGAGTAAATGAATTTTCTTCACTGAGACTTTCTACGATTGTATTCTAGGTTACAACAGACTTGTTAACTCGAGATGGGAAAGATATAGCTTTTGCTGACTACAGTTCTACATGGAAGTTTCACCGCAAAATGGTGCATGGAGCTCTTTGCATGTTTGGAGAAGGTTCAGTTTCTATTGAGAAGATAAGTGAGTATCATCGCAGGTTAATGTGATATGCAAATATATAAAGCACAGTGAAATATTTGACCCTGGACCACAAAACCAGTGATGAGTGTCAGATTTTGAGATTTATACATCATCCGACAGCTGTGTAAAGAAGCATTTCATTGATGTATGATTTGTTAGAATGGGACCATAATTGGTTGAAATGCCACTATTTGAAAATCTGAAGGTTCCAAAAAATCTAAATATTGAGAAAATAATTTGTTACAATTAAGTTCTCAGCAATGCACATTACTAATCAAACATTACGTTTAGCTATATTAATGGAATTTTAAAAATCTCTTCATGGAACATTGCATTTATTTACTTAATGCTATAATGATTTTTGGCAAAAAATAGAACTATTCATTTTGACCCATATGTATTTTTGGTTATTGACAAATATACCCGTACAACATGTTTTGATCACATATAAAAGATTATAAACAGAAGCTGACACCTAATTCTTTCTCTGTGAAGTTTGCAGGGAGGCGAGCTCTATGTGTGAAGTGTTGACTGAAAGCCAAAACAGCGCTGTGGATCTGGGACCGGAGTTGACACGCGCTGTCACGAATGTGGTGTGTGCCTTGTGTTTTAACTCCTCATATAAACGTGGAGATGCTGAGTTTGAGTCCATGCTCCAGTACAGCCAGGGGATCGTGGATACAGTTGCAAAGGACAGCTTGGTGGATATCTTCCCATGGCTGCAGGTGAGATTTAATTCCATGTGTTAAGTTTAATATTTGGGGTTATTAATATTTTAATTTATTTTTTGAAAGAAGTCTCTTATAGGCTCACTTAGTTTATAATTACTAAAAACAAACAGTATTGGTGTGAAATATTCTTACAATTAAAATAACTATTTACTATTTTAATGTATTTTAAAGTGTTATTTTTGTAAGTTCAGCAGACATTGTTCATTAACACAAAAGTAAAATTCTAAATATATATAAAACACCTATTTATTATTATTATTATTATTATTATTATTATTATTATTATTATTATTATTATTAGTATTTTACAGGTGTTAAATATATATTTGGAATTTTACAGTGAATTTCATTGTTTTAATGTTTAAAGAAATGTCTGTAACATTTTTTTAACCTTTTGTTTAACATTTGTTTTACATGTTTAACTCCATGCCATAACTATACTCATTAATTTTTTTCCTTTAAGATATTCCCAAATAAAGACCTCAGAATCTTGAGACAGTGTGTATCCATCCGAGATAAGCTACTTCAAAAGAAATATGAGGAACACAAGGTAAATGTGCAATTAATTACAAACAAAACGTATGGCATGAATACAATCTAATCTAAACAATCATTTTATACTGCACTCTGACAGGGTATTTTAATAATCTGAAAATGTATGTAGGCTACAGAATCTTTTGTAGAATGAAAGGTTTCTATGGATGTTAAAGGGATGGTTCACCCCAAAATGAAAATTTACTCACTATTTGGTCACTTATTGCCTGTTCCAAACCTTCGTGAGTTTCTTATGTTGAACACAAAAGCAGATATTTTGAAGAAGGCTAAAACAACTGTAACCATTGCCTTCATGGAAAAACAAATACTATGGAAGTCAATTGTTACAGGTTTTCAGCACAAAAACATTTGTGTTCAACAGAAGGAGGAAACTCATAAAGGTTTGAAACAAATAAAGGGTGGGTAAGTGATGTCAGAATTTTAAATTTTTGGGTGAACTGTCTCTTTAAACGTTCTGGTAATAAGAGCATTACTCGTGAAAATCCATCGCTTGTGTCATATTTACAGAAACCCCCGGTCAGTGATGTGGTGTTTGTCTCCCTCTACAGGTGACCTACAGTGATAACGTGCAGCGGGATCTCCTGGATGCTCTTCTGAGGGCGAAACGCAGCTCAGAGAACAACAACAGCAGCACCCGTGATGTTGGTTTAACTGAAGATCATCTGCTCATGACAGTGGGGGACATTTTCGGGGCAGGGGTGGAAACCACTACTACTGTACTCAAATGGTCCATAGCTTACCTTGTCCACAATCCACAGGTAGGCCTAAATAAAACCGCTCATGACTGGCTGTGCTGATCCAAACAGGCTACTCTTGCCTTTCAATTAAACATAGTTCTTTGAATTTGACCTCAGGTTCAGAGGAAGATTCAGTATGAGCTCGACAATAAGATTGGAAAAGACAGACAGCCTCAGCTCAGCGACAGGGGGAATCTGCCGTATCTGGAGGCCACTATCAGAGAAGTGCTGAGGATTCGGCCTGTGGCTCCGCTCCTCATCCCTCATGTGGCACTGCAGGACTCCAGGTGCTGAACCCTCACACCTTCTCTTCTAATAGAGGATTTAATAGGCGAAAAAGTTATTTAATTAATGGAGATTATAAACATATTTGTCATATATTATATCTATTATGCCGCACGGTGGAGCAGTGGGTAGCACAATCACCTCACAGCAAGAAGGTCGCTAGTTCGAGCCTCGGCTGGGTCAGTTGGCATTTCTGTCTGGAGTTTGCATGTTCTCCCCGTGTTGGTGTGGGTTTCCTCCGGGTGCTCCGGTTTCCCCCACAGTCCAAAAACATGCGCTATAGGTGAATTGGGTAGGCTAAATTGTCCGTAGTGAATGAGTGTGTGTGGATGTTTCCCAGTGATGGGTTGCAGCTGGAAGGGCATCCGCTGTATAAAACATATGCTGGATAAGTTGGCAGTTCTTTCTGCTGTGTCGACCCCAGAATAATAAAGGGACTAAGCCGAAAAGAAAGTGAATGAATGAATATATCTATTATATATGTTAGTTTCGAATTAGATTCTAACAAAAGAATTTAATTTAGGCTAGTAAAATTATTAGACCTTGTGAACTTTAAATTCTTATTTAAATATATTTTAAACATATTAGTTTAAATGACTCATTTCTTATAACTTTTTGCCTTTGCTATAGTGACAGAAGGGGCTAATAATATTTATCTATTTTTAACTGCTTTTATTCCAGCCAAAATAAAAGAAATAAGGTTTTCTCCAGAATGAAAAATAGTATAGGAAATGCTGTGAAAATCTACTGATATGAAAAAGAATAAATATTCACGGGTAATAATTTTGCATAATAATAATTTGCTTTGTGTATATATTTTTCAACACCGTTCAAACTTGTAAACGTTCTATTCATCAAAAATTCCAATAGAAGATTTTAGAAAAATAAATCTTTTTATAATACATAAAAATAGCCAAACAAAATGTTTGACATATTTGTAAACCTGTTTATCATAAAATCTCTGAGTCTCTTATATCGTTTCAGCGCTACTTGTTTTCGATAACAGAATTTGCACATAATTCAGTCAGTGAGCGTGTGAAAAAAATACTATGGAAATTTATAGTAAATTACTATAGTGTTTTTGGACCATACTGTAGTAAATGACTTGAATTATTCTGTTGTAATATGGTAATACTAGAACTCTTGTAATATACATAAATTATCCAATACTGTAGTTTACAGCTACACCTTAAAAAGGTTGGCTACTTTACATTTTTTAGTTCAGTCAAATGAACTTTTCTGGTCAACTCATCAATCAAACTGACTAAAAATATGAAGTAAAATTTTGTCCAACTTAACAAATTTAGCTGAAATTAAAATAAGTTAAAGTAACATAAAAACACGTGCCATGAATTATAATTTGTTTTTACACTATAGAATATATCATACTACACCACAGTCTACCCTATTACAAACTAAAGTATGATACAGTATTTATTACAGTTTATCAGTTCATATTAGTTAATAATACAGTGTGCTGTAGTGAAATGACTATAGTTATATTGAGTGCACATGTGAATTATTACTAACCTAAACACTTCTGGCTGGCTGTGGTGCTAAATATGAAGCAATGTGCACAGATATAAGAGTAAAAATTAGTTTCAGTGGCATATTTTATATATATAAAAGCCCATATTCATTTCTGACCCTGATATAAACTTGTTACACTCCTTTTCCTTGTTACATACTTTTCTGTCAGTCATCTTAAAATAGTCCTTTTTTTCTGAGGAAAACGAATCAAACAGAACACATTATGTATCGTAACCCAAAAAACTAAAACTTAAAGCCGCATTACGTGTTTTTTTTTTGTTTTTTTTTATAAATATAGATTGAAAATCCCCTGTCATTTTTGACCCACATGCTAATGTGATGCTAATAGTTGAATAATTCACTCTTATTTGTACAGTGTTGGCGAATACACAGTGCAGAAAGGGACGCGAGTCGTTATTAACCTCTGGTCTTTACATCATGATGAGAAGGAATGGAAGAATCCTGAGCTCTTTGACCCAGGTGAGGATCTGCAATGCAGGTTGTGTGCGTCTCTCTGTGAATGTTGTCAGTTACAGAGAATCCTCTAATCTGACAGGACGCTTTCTGAATGAGGAGGGCGATGGTTTGTGTTGCCCCTCGGCCAGTTACCTGCCGTTCGGCGCAGGGTTGCGCGTTTGTCTCGGCGAGGCCCTGGCAAAGATGGAGCTCTTCCTCTTCCTGGCATGGATTTTGCAAAGGTTCACGCTGGAGATGCCCGCCGGCCGGCCTTTGCCTGACCTCCAGGGCAAATTCGGTGTGGTTCTTCAACCCAAGAAATTCAAGGTCATTGCTAAAGTAAGAGCAGACTGGGAAAAATCCCCACTCACGCAGCACTGCTGAGCTGACTTTCAGATGCAGATGCAGAAATTTTCATCTAAAATGAGCTTTTTTTTTCTCCTTTTTTCTCCTTTTTTTTTCACTTTTATGGCAAAGAATTGATTGTTTTTATCATATTTAAAGTTTAATAAACATGGAACGCTGAGATAAAATAAAATGCTGTTTTAGAAGATCATTTCATATGGCACTCAATCACACATCAAACATGAACTCCAAGAATGCTTTTAAACAGTCAGAATATGGAGGTAAACCTTACATCCATTGATATGAAGAACTTCTAATTAATAATGGTGCATTGACATTTTAAATAAGGATGTTATTAATGGCATGTGTTTTTGTGAAAGCCACTGGGTCATATTTTTGTAATATACTGTTTTAAAATAGTCGTATTTAACCCTTTATATGGCACTCATTGGGGAAAAAACCCCTCTGGATTGTTACTGGGTGTTGTAACCTACAAGACCTTTTATGAAGACCATTTTATATATTTAAAAACTTTTATGACTTAAAAAAATAGGATAGTGATTGAGATTGAAATCAATGTAAATTAAGTTACCGTATATGGTTAAACCCCAATCAAATGGTTAAAGCGACAGGTCACCCGAAGTTAAAAATGTACTCACTATTTACTCTCCCTCAAGTGGTTTTAAATCTGGAGTTTTTCTTCTGTCGAACTTAAAAGAAGATATTCTGGAGAAAGCTGAAAACCTGTAACAATTGACTTCTAGGAAAAATAAATCCTAGGAAGTCAATGGTTACAGGTTATCAACTTTCTTCAAAATGTCGTCCTTTGTGTATCTTCCTTTCAATTATTTTGTTTAATCTTGCCTTTTAAAAAAATATAAAAGTCAAGTGTGCAATCTTGTAACTAGCCTTTTTTTTTCTTGGGTTTTCAACTGGTTGTACTGTTCTAGAATGTCTGTCTTTCTTTGCATTGCAAGTGTTTATTAGCCTGTTTATGGTGAGTTGCTGGTCGTATTCCTCATGGGAAGTTGGTTTGGAAAAAATTAATAAATGTGATGTTGTGATTCGCTACTTAACTGATCAGTGTGGTTCATGCCTTACAATGCTTAAACAAAAGAAATGTAGAGCCTTTATGATTTTCTTAGATTTTCCTGCTACTAAATGCAAGTTATTATTTATTAGCCAATGCTAATTCTTCAGATACTAGATACTTATTAATTCATAAGTATGTAAATACTATAAGCAATCAAATAGACACTATAGTACTAATTCATTATACTAGTATTTATTTCAGTAGTAACGTGTAACAATTGTTACTAGTTAAAATTTTAAAAGTAAATCTTAAATAGTCAGTTGTGACTACTACAAATATTTGTATACATTAGTAGCTATTTATTAGGTATTTAGTATTTCTGGTTAAAAAGGGGAATAGTTACACAGATGTTCATCCAGAAAACATATATTTCAAAATATTCAAAATATTTCTTATTGTATTAATATTATAGTTATATTCATAAACTGTTGTTCGCCTGTTTCATTATATCAGGCAAGCATTTAGACATTTTAAATAAATAAAACACAAAACAAACAACTACAGGAAATTGCCTTAAAGGGGAAATACGTTTTGAACAATGTTTGTTCAAATTGTAATATGCAACTGAATCATCTCACAAACACTCACTGGCTTCAAAATCTTTTTTTATTATTCATATGGAACATTCTCTGACAATCTTTAATTTGGTTGAGTCTTCTTATAAAATGCGGAAAATACAGTTTTATATATAAAAAGAAAGTGACTACGGATACAAAACTAAAACGTAGTACCAGGCTTGAAACGAAGCTTGAGGGGAGAAAGAAAAAGCAATTGGCTTGCAAAGCCTTCGTCACCTTCCAACATACACACTCACTGCTCAGTGTCAAAACAGTGCAATGACAACCTTTTTTGTCAGGCAAAACGAATGAACATCTCATTCACAGTGAGCTAACTAACACAATGAGTCAGATTTCCACTTTAAATCAATACCTTTGGTCTCGATGAGAGAAAACAATGGAGACAACCTTTACTGAAAGAGCACCATGAGCACAGATGACTGGATCTCCACAGCTTTCACACAATTTCTCTCAAATACGTCAATAGACGTTGCTCGCAATGATTCTGAATGCTGAATTTTAAGAACAGCCAAACAATACTGCTACATAAAGGTTTCACGAAGGCACCTACGGTGTTGGAATCTGCCTCCCCAAAACCTGTTTTTCCAGCCACATCACGTTTGAACGCAAATTAGGCTCTATTTACACAGGAACAAGCTGATCTGGAGATCAACGCGGCCCAAAAGCCATCTGTGCCCAAGCTAAGACTCTATTATAGGACACCTATCTGCTAATCCAAACCAAAGGTCAAGCAAACACAGTGGCCTGAAGAACGATCCACTTTAATGAACCTACCATCTCTCACACACACAGTGTAGGGAATGCAGTGGAGCAGCTTTGGACAGTCTCACCGCCACAGAAAAAGCCCCAAAACAAAATCTCATCATGAACTCAACGTAAGTGCTACACTAACATGACAGTAACCTTACCTGAACTGCTACAACATATTTGTACACAATAAACGCTTATTCTATGTAATAAGGCCTATACATAAGTTACTGTTAGTGGTGCAAGAGTTCCCTTACAGTGTTAAGATACAAAAAAAAAACACACACCTTAAAAGCAATATGGGGAGTACGGAAATTAAATTAAGGCAAAAAACAATCATGATATGTTTCGATGGAAGGCTTATCAAGTGATCCTAGTTACTTTCGACTAAAATATGCACGCATACTGGCCCTTTATTAGTTAATGCACAAATTCTACAACACACACACACACAATTCTCTTTAAGGCATATGAAAACTAGCTAAATCAACAAAGGCACCTATTGTAAGATGTAGTATACCAGGAGCTGGGTTTGATCTATATACAAAGTAAATTTTTTTCAGCCTTCATTTGAATAGTCTTTGTATAATGAGCTTCAAAAAGCACTACTATATGAGGATGTTATTCAGTTTATGCAAATAATCATGCAAAATATTGGATAAAGCTTGAGACCGTCATAAAAAGATTAAACAAAGTGGCAGAAAATGGTTCATGCTTATTGATATGGAAACACAAAGAAGTATTTAGATAATTATTTTCCTTCATTTTTTTTTTTCCTGAACAGCATCATGCAATACTCCAGATCAAGATTATCAGGAAAACAAAAACAACAACAAGTAATAAGGACAAGAAATAATATTAAAGCTCTGAAGTGTAAGCAGACTGCTCTTGGCTGTCTTTCCCATTTTTTGTGCACAATATAATCATAAAGGAATAGCTCACCAAAAAAAGAAGAAATTTCTATTTCTCACCCTCACGTTGTTCCAAACCCATGACTTTTAGTCTTTTTTTTAATTGCAGGATTCTTTTGCACTATAACTCAATTCATTCCACCTAAAATTGGATTCTACAAAAAAAAGAAATCATAAAATATATGAATGAAATCTATATTAATCAAGCGCTTATCTAATTTACAATTTAATTCAAATATAAACACTGACCAACTTGCTTCACAAAACCTCACTGATTCTTGGTTGTTGACAAGCAGGTTTCAGCTTCTATACTATGTCTGATGTCCACCATCTATGTGTGTATGCTCAAAAAAAAGACTTTTTTTGAGGCTTGTTCAGACTCATTTAAATTGTGTTGAAATCTTAATTCTTAATTTTTTTTTGAGACAACTTAATTGTTTTATGGTCAATTCATATAAATTTGTAAAAAGAATTTAGTTAACCTAATCGATTTGTGTTAGGACAACATGAAGGATTTGTGCTGAACCCAGATTTTTTTTTACAGTGTGGATTCGTTTTTTTTTTACATTCTCATTACAAACTTTTTTTTAAAAGATTGTTTAGGTGGAACGTACTTTCAATTGAAATCATTTGAGTTTCAAAATATAAAATCTCAAGACCCAAGTATACTTTGGTAGACAATCCACACATGATGTCTGCTTAAGGATCAGTGGACATTGGAGCAGACTGTTCAAGCATCTGACAGCAGTGTACACGAAAGGTTGATGTTAAGACAGAAGAATGCATGTGCCAACCAGTCCATCCACAGTTGTTAAGTCTACATTGAAAGCTCTATGTAAGAATTCATAGGCCTTCATGCATTCAAAAGAAAGCGAGGGTGAGGAATTGCCAGAACTTTCATTTTTCTAAAAACTGTCCCTTTAAGTATTGAAAGTAAAGGAGTGAAAAGCCAGTAAAATATCTACCAACCTTGAGTGCCATCTTCATCCGAAGCAGGAGTCAATCCGCTCCCAAAAACCAACAAAAATCTTCCAAATCTACAGGCATGTCACCTGGAGCTGGATAAGGCTATAAACGGAGGAAAATTTCCCCTGTGGCTTTGATCGCGACCTCTCTTCGAGGCAACAGACCTATTAACGTCTTTACTAGATTACCCTATTAATCCATAAAACCGTTAGGACTCGCACATTAACACCCTTTTAAATCTCTTTGCGCACACACACGCACACACGCATGCACACACGCACACACACACGCACACACACACGCACACACACACGAAAAGTACACCCAAAGTGACATTGCTGACAGTACAAACTGATGTATCTGGAGAAAGTAAAGGGAGACAGCAGTCTATAGTAAGTCTCTGCTGGAAGCGGTTGTGCTCAACTCTGGGGGTCCGTGTTGCTGGCGTGATGCGGGCCATCCTGTTCGCTGATGGTGTGCAGATGGAGGCAGATCGGGGGTCGTTGAGCCTCCAGAGGGACATCTGAATCCGCTAAACCCTGCTCCTCGTCCCCTGGGCCCCGAGGAGGGCTGCTGCTGCGAGGGTTGCAACTATCACAGAAGTCCTGTTCCCCAAGCTCCCTTGCATCCATGTGCCCTACAAGCTCTTTCATTTCCTCCTCTTCCTCTCCGTCCCCAGGCCCCTGGTTGCACACGCACACCTCGATCCCGGAGTCGCCTGTAAAACGCCGGTGCCGGCCCGGAGTCTTGTCTTTGCTGTCAGGAGAACTGTCTCCGGGTTGGCTGTCCTGTTTGAGCAGGCTGTGTGAGGTCGCGCACGCCACCAGCTGGAGCTGCCCGTCCTCCTCTAGGCTGAGGTACTGTGGTTTGGCAGGGTGGTGTGTGGTGGGAGTCTGTGGCTGCTCTGTGCTGGGCTCTGGAGAGCGGTTCTCGGATGCAGACGGGGTGACGGGGTTGGACTGCAGTGGAGGGCAGAGCTCGTCCGGTTGTTCAGAGCACAGGGGGTCAGAGCTGGTGGAGTGGCCCGGCTGAGAGGCACTGTATGGAGGAGGGGGTGTTGGAGGTCTGTTCTCTACTTCCTCGTAGGCTGGTAAGAGGTAGCCAGGCAGGAACCCTGGAGAAGAGAAGATGGTGTTAAAGTGTTAGTCAGTGTCAATGCACAGTGCTCATTAACGTGCGAAATATACTGACACTGAGGAGAAGAAACTGTAGAATAAAGTCATTATTTGTGTTTTATGTGCACACAAAGTATTCTTGTTGCTTGATAATATTTCGATTAAGTCACTGAAGGTGGTCTGTTTTGAGGATGTTTTTGGTACCTTTCTAGACTTTGAACAAATTGAGAAACTTGCTGTCTGGAGGGTCAGAGAGCTCTCAGATTTCACCTAAAATATCTTCATTTGTTTTCCAAAGATGAATGAAGATCTCAGGGGTTTTGAACAAAAGGAGGGTGAGTGATTATTGACATTATTTTTATTTTTGGGCAAACTAACAATTTAATGGCCTTTATTAACTGACAATGTTTTAAGGACACATTACATCTAAGGTGTTCAACTGGTCTTAATGGAAAAATCAGATCAGCCAATCACTGCTGATGTTTTCCACACAACCATCACTAGGGTATATAGAGAAAGGAACCTACTATCTGTGGGAGAAAATGCCTTGTTGAAGCCAGTGGTCAGAAGAGAATGACCAGACTTAGCTCAGCTAATAGAAGGGCAACCCAAATAACCACTGGAGGCTACAATTCACACCAAAATTTCACAACAGAACATTGTAAAAATCATGTCAATCATTTTTTAAAGCATTAAATAATATTAAACCATCTTGTTAGCCCCCAGGTTGAGAAAAGCTATGATTATAGACCCTTGACCCAACAAGCAAGAACACAATAATAACTACGTACCTACCTCAAACCATACCTTAACAACCTACCAGCCACCTATAATGCCTTATCAAACATCCTGCGCAAATATCTTAAAAAAATACTGAATACCTTATGCAATGACCTCACAAACAACCAATCAATCAAACACCACCAAGAAACCTAACTGTGCCTTAGACATACCAGTCAGAGCATCCTATCAACTGCATTGCAAATTTGAGTGCTCAACATAATATTACCAACAGAATATTAAAAAACAAGAGGAAAGGGGGGTTATGCCAATCAACACCAACATTTTCTTACCTAATCTTGTTCGGTTTACTACTTTACTATATGTATACTAATGTTTATTACAGAAGATATCCCATTACATTACATATAATTATACACACACTCACCCTATTTCTTCACCTGTACAGTACATTTGCATTTGCCTGATTCAATCTCAATGGCCAAAATTGTAATTTCCACTTGCTTAATACATTCTAGAATTTAGAGAGATTTTTTTTTAAATATTGTATTGGGAATAAGGTAGCAGGTACTGACTGAAGTAGAAGGGCAGAGAGGAGTAGTTATGGGCTTCTCTGTAGGCGATGAGGTTGATCTCGTGCTGCCGCTGCTGTTGTTGCAGTCTGTGTTTGGCTCGACGGTGGTGACACACACAGCAGCAGCCTAGAATGATGATGAGTGTCAGGACCAACCAAAACCCTGTTGAAAAAGAGCAAACACATAACACTGTTCTGTTAATGAGTGAAGAGAACATCCCGTCCGATCCAACCAGTGCGACATAAATCAATACTCTTCCATTTTAAGCTGAGCTGTTGACAACAGTGTTGGGATAATAAATGTTTTGTTGCTTGCTCGGGTTCTATTTCCATTGTATCTTGTCCGGTAGCTCCACCCACTGTGAAATTTCATTAATACAATATACAGTAGTCAACATTTGAAGTTAATCAAAATTGTTTTTCAAAATTGTCCTTGAACAAGAATGGGTGTTGTTCAATAGTTTAGGAGATAAAAAGTGATAATCCACTTCAAATGTTGACTACTGTATTTTGATTGAATTTACTTACTAATGTTTAAAAATATAAAACTAAAAATAAATGAGGGTAAGTAAATGATGACCATTTTAATTTTTGGGGTGAACTATACCTTTAATGTTTACTTCCATTTCTTAAGAAGTCTCGTATTCGCACTAAGACTACATTATTTTTTAATCTAAAAATACAAACTTTAATACAATTTAACAACTTTAATTTACTCCTGTAATGTAACTGAAATTTCAACATTAATAATCCAGTCTTCAGTGTGACATCCTATTGGACAGAAATCCTTCCAATACGCTGATTTGGTATTCAAGAAACATTTATTATTATTATTATTATTATTATTATTATTATTATTATTATTATTATTATTATTATCATCATCATCATCAAAACAGTTGCTTTATATTTTTTGTGGAAACTATGACACTTTTTTTTTTGAGAAGTCTTGATTGTTAGAAAGTTAAAAAATTTCAGAATATTTTGTAACATTATAAATGTCTTCTAATAACCAAAAACATCTAATAACCAAACAATCTTTAGGGATGTATGGTTTCTGAAAAATGTCAGAATACAAACATAAAAGGATCTATCAATACAACATGGAATTTAGCGAACTTCAGATGAATAAACCAGAAACACAAGCATCTTCAGAAGAATCATCAAAATAAACAAAAATTGATTTATTTGGAACAATGTAATAGATACATTATTGTAGAGAAGACTGTATTTCTGAAAGTAATAATAATAATAATAATAATAATAATAATAATAACAATAATAAAAATAAATGATAATGTAAATTAATAATAATTAATTACACAATTGTTTAAATTCAAGTTCTAATTTTAACAGGAATAAAACAGAATTTAAGACAAAAGTAAAACAAAATTACATTTATGTTAAAGTAAATTATAAGTTTAATAATAATAAATAATATTTATTACTAAAAAAGTAAAACCTTTTCACATTTCACAAATTTTATGATAACTAAATTTTATTTCAACCATTAAAAGAAATACATAAATCAATCACAAGGACCTAAATCTGGCATCAAATCCCAAGAGAGAAAAGAATGTACTGGACATGAGGGTGTGCCGCTCATCAGCCAACAGTAAGAGGCTAGAGCTGCGTGGGTCAACGCCATGTGCGATCCAAGTGTGTGAAACTTTGCCCCAAATAAAGCAGAGACCTTTTCTGGCAGACGGGGAGGGGTCCACTTTTCCTAATAGAGAAATTTAAGGCAGCTGTTTACAGGGGCTGCTCTGATCCGGTTACACTGGATTTGTGTCTGTCCGGGTCGCACGCATTTGGCACGATGCACAAAACACCGAGTGCAGCCCCATGACTCAGCAGACGATGTGCTGTAATTACCTTGGAGATGAGGTTAGTCCTCAGTTATTAAAATAGATGGTACACTGGAGGGAGAGGGGTAATTCGATAACACACGAACATTGCCAACGGGCGTGAACAGAGCAGAACAACAACTAGATCACGGGCAGCCAATCACATAAAAGACAGAAGCAGCACACAAAAATCAGAGCCATAATTAAAAACTTCAAAGTTCCCTTTAAAAAGATTACTGCAGAACAAAAGCTGTCATGTCTGTTGTACAGTGAGGTCACTGAAATGTGTTCTTGAAATTGCAGCAGATCTGGTTCTAGTAAGCTGCGTGATTGAACATCTAAATCTTGTTACTATTTAGGGAAACAAAACAATTACAGTGTCAAACATGAGCCATGACTTGGATGTCTTTTCTCAAGACTTGCCACCTCTTGTCAGACCCATAACTGGCATCAGAAGATTGAGCTGCTCACTCTAAACAGCTTGAGAACAAATGCAGTTGGCACTTTACACCCCTAAATAATATTACAACTGTATTTCAATGTTGAATCATTTCAAAGTTGAATAAATGCAATCATAAACAAGTAGAGTTTACAGTGCCCTGCGACTTCGTTTATGTCAATAAGTGTATTATATACAAACAAATGTGCTCATTTTCCAAAATAGCTATTTTTTATATGTTTTTGTGCACTGAAGAGTTTATTTTGGTAAAAACATGATTTCTGAGAATTAAAAAAAACTGAGTTACCTGTTTTTTTCTTCATAAGAACTCTCAAATATAGACTATACTACATGCTAGTTGCCTAGAGAAGGTGGTGGATGCTTCAGACTAGAGCAAACAGCATTTACACCATGGACTGAGGTGATTTTACAGGCAACAGGGATTCAGATACTTACACCACACCTCGTAGTAATAGCTGCAACACTGAGATTCTCCACAGCAGTATCCTGAATCACAGTAGTAGCTCTGGTTGTTGACTCCTACACAAATCAATCGTCCCTGTAAAAAAAAAAAAAAGAAAAAAAAAAAAAGAAGAAATATATTGAGAAAATATTAACAATAAAAATTTTGCTAGCTCATAATAATTAAAGCACATTAGCAATTAAAAGCAGTGTAATTTATTTAAAGTTTTGTTATTTGAAATAAATGAAATATTCACTTATTTTATTTAGTTTACAATTAAGGATAATTTTAACTTCAAGCTGAAATAAAAATACATTTGTATTTGTAAATATATGTATAAATAATTTGAATAAAATCAATAAAAACAACCAAATTGCTAAAAAGTTACATTTCAATTGAAAGCAGAAAAATATAAGCCAATCCAAATTATTAATAACTACAATATTTACTCAGAGGCAGATCAGACTGTATACATTAAATGATCCCAACATCAGACTGTCTTCACAATCAGGTGATAATAAAAAGCACATTAATGCATTAAGACGCAGGCTGCTATACAAACCCTTGAGTGAGCAAACTGTATTACACAGAATGCAAATCGCATTATAGAAATGATTAAATAAATGATTCCTGTGCTCTAGTTTTACCTTTCTAAACCCCAGGAGAAAAGGCATGATAGGCGTCTGATAGGAAAATCAACACAGCAGAAAGACAGAGTTTTGTTACACACAAGGCTGCAAAGACCAAAAGAGAGACAAGAAGAGGAAGGTCGGGCTCGGGCCACCCACCACCCACACATGGTACAGTGCGACATGAACTGCCCCCTTTATTAGCCATGGGGGTCTGGATTTAAACGCACACATACATGCACAGCCTCCCTCATGGCATTTCAGAGCCGGCGAGCGCTGCCAGGGAATGCAAGTAAACAGGACGAACAGACAAGCGGTCTATGCATCTCTCGTACACACAGACTCTGATGACAACTGCTGGCTGGACAGTTGTCTTAAGTGTTGAAGTAGATATATAAAAGATCTAAACTGAGACACAATGTGAAAGCAAAATCTAGGCTTATGAACAAAAGACTTAAAGGGATTGTTCACCCAAAAATGAAAATTCTGTCATCATTTACTCTCTTTTCATTTGTTCAAAACCTGTAGATATTTGTTCAAAATGAAGATATTTAAAAAAATGCTGGTTGCTGGGAATTTAATGGAAGTTAACTAGATTTCTTCTAAATGAAATATTTTGTGTTAAACAGAAAAAATAAACTCATGAAGGTTTAAAACATCACACAAGGGAGATTAATTGATTAGGTAATTTTCATTTTTGGAATTTCCCTTAGCTCATGAAATATATAATCGCATCACTACTGACTATTGAGATAACGAACTGCAATAACAAGAAGTGGAAAGTTTGAGCATTCAGACCTGTGCTAGGATCGACACAGTGCCAAACATTCATAGAGAGGATGGCAACTGGCAGCAAGTTAAAGATTAATTAGTTAATTATTACACATTCCTGGTCTTACAGAGAACAACAGTATTCAGATGATACACACAAAATCATCATGGTGTAACAATTTAATTATGACAAACAATTCCACTCATTTGAATTGCATTACTTCAACTTCTACAGAGAAATTAATTTTGAACCCATGATGTCAAATAACTTTCATTTGAATTGCCTTGTGAATTAAACTTGCCAAACACACCTTACTATTGTTAGCAAATCAATCTCCATCACTTAAATTGGACAACCAGAATTTTCTGTTATTTATTATCAGTCCAAACTTGACAACTGCTTTAATAATGTTTACTACTGACTGAGACTGATCTCAGAACTAGCATTAGCACAGTTATGGCTCACTTAGGCACCGTTTACACAAATACGTTTTAGTTATAAAACAGTGTTTTAGAATGAAAACGACCCACGTACACACTGGCGTTTCACCTAGCGTTTCTGAAAAGATCTTCGTCCACACTACACTGCTGAAAACGTACATCACATGACCACACACACACTCTGCAGCGTATGCGGACATCTGAGCTCCAGGCAGTCACCGGGTGCTTTGAGCACACCTCCCCGGGTGAGAGCAGCACAGGTCGGAGCGTTCATCAAGGATCTTCCGCTGGATTTTATCTCCCTATAGTTGTTAAATGTGATGTTTAATTCCTCTTGTCTCTATCTAACAACTCTTTGGTCTTTTGAATCTATTACTTGATCTCAGGTAACGTGTTTTGTCTAAGCGCAAAGATAAGTTAACATATTAACCACGTACACTTATTCTGCACATTTGACTGATTGCTTAAACTTATTGTATGTTATGCTTTTATAATGGCCATTATTGATTATTAAAACAGATTTTCAGCAAAAGAAAGAGACAGGGTATGTTTCGTATTTTTCGAAGAAAATGAAAGGAGGCAGTAATGTTATAGGCTTCGTTTTGTTATAAACATGCATACAGTGAAGATGACGGTCATATAAATATGTAGCTAAACGATGCCTCAACATTTTTAGTGTGTGTTAAGTTAATATCAAAATGAAAATAGGCAGTTCCTTATATCGTTTTAATTTTATTGTTAAGATAGTGAAACAAAGTAGCCAGGGTGATGCGAATGATGTTATAAAGCCTACACTGTTTTTACCCGACGTGTCCTCTGGAGTTTGTTTTCCATATCAAACTTGTGAAGTCTGAACTTAAGGAAAGGGTGCAAGACTGAACTTTTTGCACTTGATATTGAGAAAAGGCCCCAATCAGATAGCCGAATGTCTGCAGCCACGCCTCCGTTTTCAGATGTCTCCGTTTTCCCCCATCCACACTGACACGGAGCAACAGCATTTTCAAATGAAAACGGCCTCTTCAGCGTTTCCAAAACACTCCGTTTTCGGGGCTCGAAAACTCCAGGTTAGTGTGGACGGAAGGTGTAACCGTAGCAAAGCTTATGCGTTTTAAAACTAAAATGTATTAGTGTAAACGGGGCCTTAGTAAAGCAACAAACATCAAAGTTGTTAATTAAGCTGCCAACATCCAAGGCATGAGTGCTGTACTCTCTCAAAACTCTTCTTAAAGGTCCAGTGAAATTAAAATAATGTTTTTTAGATGTATCAGTATTTTAATCTTCAAGGATATCTATCTAAAGCTAGTGTGGTTCAAAACAATGACAAAATTCTCGTTTAGAAGATATAAACATGCAAAGTTTGTAGTTTGTCTCTTCCGCCTAAATGGAGCAATGTTTTTTTCACGTCACCTCATACTTCAGTTTCTCATCAAATCAGTTTCTCATGCTCTCTAGTATCTGACATGCCCTGCCCCCTTCGAAACACTTCTCATTTGCTTTTCATTTGATGCACTTGGGCGCAACCACTCTCACTGGCAGAGCTGTGCTAAAACAAAACGCTATTGGCTGGGTTTTTTTAAAGGGGAGGAGCTACTATGTCCCACCCTCTTTTCGTTTTTTTAGTTGAGATTACGTTAACCACCGAATAAAAAAAAAACTAATTTCGAAGAACTTCATGGGACCTTTAAGACACCTATGATTACTTTTATTGTCCACATTTTCCCCTCTTAATGCAATCCCACACAAAGCATGCTGGGAACTACATATTCACTACCTGGTAGTTGCACCAACGACCTGTTTTGGCTCAAGTAGTTTGAATAAACAGTAAGTGTGAGTGTGCTTCTCATTATGCAATTTTGATTCCCCAATTCTTCTTGTGTTATGGACAACATGTTACTTCCTGATCAGCCATCAATTTGCATAGCGTAACTTACATATGTTGCTGGAAATTAAAAGGTTGTTGATTATATTCCAAGAGAGCAAGAAGAACTGATCAAATGTGTACCTTCACAAGTTTTTTTGGTATAAAAGCATCTGCCAAATATATATATATATATATATATATTCCAATGATGCATTTGAGGTAATCAAGAAGGTGGAACAACAGACTGACTTCTGCAAACAAGAACATAAATAAAAGAAAGCGCTACTAAAGTGGTGGATTTTGTACCTGCTGTCATGTTGTGACAAAAGCCCAAAATCCCTTTCTCCATTGCATACCTCCACTTAGTAGCACCAATGCCATATTGTCTCTTTCATTTCTCCACGCTTTTATTGGTCTACATCACCACTGGTCATCATCTATCAGCATTACTGCAGAAGCAGCTTTTATTTTTTTATTTGATACGTGATAATTTCTACGGGAATACATGTTATGTATTGTTTATGACAGCTTGTTTAAAAACTTTAAAGGGTTAATTCACCCAAAAATGAAAAACCTCTTATCATTTGCCTCATGTTGTTTTGTACATTGTAGATTATATAGTTAAAAAAATGCAGCCACTGTGTTTGGTGATGAGTGACTTCTATTGCATGGAAAATATCAACAGCCACTTCTAAAAATATATTTGGTGTTGCGCAGAATAAAAAGAAAGTCTAACAGTTTGGAAATGAGGGTGAAAACTGATTTAAAAACTTCCATTATATTAAGTGAGCAATTCTTTTAGGTAAAGCATTTAGCTTTTGTCCCTTTTCTTACAATTTGTAGTGCAATCTTTACATCTTCACCCATCATTTTAAAAAATGTCTACATGATTGTACTACACTGTGCACGTTCTTACATGGACAAAGTTGCCATCATTTTAAAAAATAAATACAATGTGCAAAAAGGTTGTGTTAGTTAAATATATTATCTTTTAAAGATGTATGGTGAATCAATTTTAAAGTATATTATTGGCTTTTTTTATCATTTTAAAATAACTTATTTTATTCAGCAAAAGACATTAAAGGTCCTGTGAAGTTTTTATTCAACATTTGATGTAATCTCAAGTAAAACATCAAGACAGGCAGGACATATAGTAGCCTCCTCTTGTTTTTAAAAATCAGCCAATAGTGTTTTGTTTTTATCACAGCTCTGCCAAATGAAAAGCAAATGAGAAACATCATGAAGGGGGCAGGGCATGTCAGATACTGTCAATTTGATTGGTCAGAAGATTTCATGAGAAAACGTGAAAACAAATTGTTGCAAGCTCTGGATGTTTATTTCTACTAAATCTCTTCTAATTTCTGCACTGTTTTGCAGCACACTAGCTTATAGATAACCTTATGACTAACACACTGATACTGACATCTAAAAAAGTTTATTTTAATTTCACAGGACCTTTAAATTGGTCAACAGCAACAATTAAGATGGTATAATGGAATAACTAAAATGACTTCGCTATCACAGGGGAAAACGTACACAGAAAATGCAGGGTTGTTTATTTTTGTCCATATTTATTTGGTTAAGTTTATCAATTAAATTTTGATTACACTTCTTTACCCAACGGTTAAAACAACCCAGCATTTTTAATGTGAAGTGTGCAACTAGCTTGTAATGAAGTGACTGTATTTTATTATTCATGAATCAAGTCCTACTTCAAAACTTCTCTGTAAAAATCATCATTTCACTAAAAGACTTCAGAATGGTCACTTTTTTTTTTTTAAAGTAAAAGCTGCGAGTAACATTTCACAGTCATAAAGCATGTGGTTCTGTCATCACGCTAGCACATCTGAGACCTGCTTATCTTTCAGAAACCTACATTCCCTCAACGATAACACCTGTGGAGAGCAAACAGCTCACTCCCTGTTTTTTTCATTGCCTGACCTTGATCTACCACCTGTCACAACACACAGAAGAGGAGCATCTTCATACATGCATGCCTTTCACAGTCAAGGCCAGAATGAAAGCACTTAGTCAAAACAGCAGCCTGTCATTGGCAAAATCTTTAAAAAATGTGCTTTTTGTTGACGGCTAACATTAAAGTGTCAGTCACAGTCAACTGTAACATTCCATGTTGTGATTAAACAGATATTTTATAGCAGAACCATCACAGCCCAGATGTCCATAAAACCTGGCTCTGCTTGGGGGAAAAAAACACCTTTCAGCGGCAGCAGATAGACAGACTTTTTAAATTATTTACCCATCAGAAAGGACAACATTAGGGGCGAGACAAAGCTTTATGAATCATTCATTTGGTCTGTTTACATGTAATCTCAGCAAGAGCGAAATTAACAAACTGTCCCTCTAATTATATTCTCTTTAAAGATTTATACTGCTGTAAGTTAAATGGGAAATCTAAATATGGTTGACTTTATGACTTTGAAAAAACTCATTGAGTGTGTGTTTTCACTTTTAATTCAGTTTTCTTCATTTAATCAAGAATGAATTAGAAAATGACAGATTTGGTCCTGACTGGCTTTGCATTGACAATGTCATTTTAAAACAGAATCTAAAGATACAAAACAAACCATTATAAACATCGGCTATATTTCACAACAGAGCTTAATAAATGTCCAAATGCAAAGAGATGCATTTCAGATGATCATATTGAACTGCAATAGTCAACACTGTGAATGTGTAGAGAAGCATTCTGTCCTTTTCATGGTCACAGCATTTGCCTTTTTGTGTTTGTTAAGATGTCTTTGGTTCATGTTGTGTTCATACTTATGCTGAACCGTACTAGAGCTCATTGGAAGTGGATTGAGAGTCCTAATTTCAGCAGTTTCCGTTCGCTTGCTTGACATGCACGAGGGTTTGGATGAGAGCATTATTTCAAACTTATTAAAATAAACCTCACTAGTCACACCAGAGTTTGTTTTAACCAAACCACAAATCTGCCAAGTGTGAACATATCCTACACCCATCACCAACAACTGATCCAACTACCTTTCTTCACCAATTTTAAGAAAGGGAAAACAAAATATTGCTAATAATAACAATATTGCTAATAATAATAATAATAATAATAATAATAATAATAATAATAATAATAATGGGCAACTTTAATTATCCTAAATATATAAACTATTATTATTAATTGGTATAACATACTACTTTTTATCTTGTTTTACAAAACAGAGCTATTTGCAGGTATTAGGAAGATTTGTGACGTTTCATCAAATGGTACGGTAGATGTAACTACATAAATTAATTTGAAACTACATGTAATTACATGCAGATAGTTTTGTATCAAACGAGAAAGTAATGCATAAAGCTAGTTTTGTTCTCACAGGATGTGCCATCAACGCATTTTACACATAAAAATTCCATCTTTTTAGAAACTTTATAAGCCATTTTCAAAGCATAACATTTTATATCCATAAATAAACCAGTCCTTCTGGTTGTCATTATTATCATCCTTAGTGTTTACTAAAACTGACTTTAGAAAAGGACAGAAAAGCTCAATTGTAAACCTTAAAAAAATGTCAGACTCAAAAGTCTCAGCAATCTTTCCTGTCACTGCTGTGGACAAAAACACAGGCTGTGTTTTAAAACCTAACTAGCTGACTATGTAGACACATCGAGCATACGTTAATGGGCACACAAGAAGCCTAAAAATGCTGCCTAAGTAGGCAGCTTATTAGATTTTAAGCCGCAGCAACACTCTACCGGCTATGCTAAAAATGCTAACAGAGTCTTTACCTCGGTCAACGCTGCCTCCACGGACACCGAACCCACCGGTCCAATAACCGCGCTACTTACAAACAACCCCATGCCCAGTTTTATGAATCCAACCCCCCACATTCCGCCCTTTCCCGTGGCTTTGGACACATTTGCAACACGGTATGACATTAAGCTAGCCTGCTAGCTAGCTTCTGTTGCGTCTCTTTCTTCTTTATTTCAACTCTCTCGCAAACTCCGAAAGTCTCAGTCAGACTCCGCCCCCCAACACTATTGGTCCATTCAAGCGAACACTTCCTGGTTTGACAAGTAAACGTAGCAGCGATTGGCTGTTTTGTCTGTCATTAAAAAAACACCACTGCGTCTGCAGGGCGTGACTTTGTTGTTCTTTACCGGCTGAGATCAAGAAATCAGCTGACACTGAATTTAAAGGGGCAGGAAATTACATTTTCCTGCGCAAAAAAAAAGCAAGCGAGAAAAAGAAAGAAAAGGCCACAGACAGACAGACAGACAGACCACAATCCAATGACTCAAAATATTAAAAATAAACCATTTAATAATCATTAAATTGGTTTAAAAATGTGTATATCGTCGTATAATAATTCTACTTATTTAAAAAATATTAACATATTAGTATGTTAATAAAATGTAAAATTAGTTAATAATAACAACATTAATAAAATCATCAATTTATTAATCAAACAATACTCAAAACAATAAATGTGGTAGATTATGAATACATTTTATGAACATGAATTTTACAACTGTTAAATATTGAAGCATGCTGTTGACTGAAATACAAACAAACATCTTCCAGGAGCATAACGTACAGTGATGCAAAATTAAGAACAAATAAGTTTGAGATAATATTAATAAAACAATATATTTTTATTAATACTAATTTTAATAACGGGCCTCACGGTGGCACAGTGGATAGCACGATTCACCTCACAGCAAGAAGGTCGCTGGTTCGAGCCTCGGCTGGGTCAGTTGCCATTTCTGTGTGGAGTTTGCATGTTCTCCCCGTGTTGGCCTGGGTTTCCTCCGGGTGCTCTGGTTTCCCTCATAAGTCCAAAGACATGCGGTATAGGTGAATTGGGTAAGCTAAATTGTCCGTAGTGTATGTGTGGGAATAGGTGTGTGTGGATGTTTCCCAGTGATGGGTTGCAGCTGGAAGGGCATCCGCTGGGTAAAACATATGCTGGATAAGTTGGCGGTTCATTCTGCTGTGGCGACTCCAGATTAATAAAGGGACTAAGCCGAAATGAAAATGAATGAATGAATGAATTTTAATAACAGGCAGTTCACTCCGCTGTGAGGACCCCTGATAAATCATGGACTAATCTGAAGGAAAATAAATGAATGAATACATTTTAATAATAATTATAAATTTTTATTGTACTATGTATTAATACATTCACACTATTTAATAATCATAGATTAATAAATAATGCATTAACACTTTAATAAACTAATTGTGTTGTTAATATTTTAATACATAAATGCTGATTAACTGGTTGATTGATTGATTGATTTCTTAAATATTAAATCTAGTTCAGTGACTGAAATAGATTTTCTTAAAGGATGCGCAGTAATGCAAAAAGAAATAGAAAAGGTATTTTCTATGCTAATAAACTTTAAACACCTGCTGTACACATATGCTGGATTGCAATAGTTTAACAAAAAATGTTTGAAATATATAAATAAAGAACATTAAGAATCCCTGGACATTTTATGAACTAATTGTTACACAAAAGGGTGGAACAAACTGATTCCCCAGAACAAAAGATAATAATTCACCTGACTCAATTCAGACTCAATAGCAACTTCTAGTGTTGAAGCTAATTGGAGCTCAATTTCGCAGGGCATTGGCTATTCAGGAACAGGACACCATTTTAATGTCTACAGTCTTTTGTGACTGTAGTCTCCTCAAGCAGGCTTTCTTAGCTCAGTGCATGTCTGTATGGAAAACCTAAAACATTTGACAGCATCAACTTTTTACAATAGGTTAGCCATGGTTTAATTTAAATTATTAGTTCATTCATTCATTCATTCATTCATTCATTCATTCATTCATTCATTCATTTTCATTTCGGCTTAGTCCCTGGGGTTAATCTGGGGTCGCCACAGCGGAATGAATCGCCAACTTATCCAGCATATGTTTTACACAGCGGATGCCCTTCCAGCTGCAACCCATCTCTGGGAAACATCCATACACACCCATTCACACACATACACTCCGGACAATTTAGCTTACCCAATTCACCTGTACCGCATGTCTTTGGACTTGTGGGGGAAACCGGAGCACCCGGAGGAAACCCACGCCAACACAGGGAGAACATGCAAACTCCAAACAGAAACGCCAACTGACCCAGCCCAGGCTCGAACCAGCGACCTTCTTGCTGTGAGGCGAACGTGCTACCCACTGCGCCACTGTAAGGCCCATGATTAGTTCACCCAAAAATAAAAACTCTGTTGTACTCTGTTAAAAAATTCTGTTATACTCACTCATGAAGTTCCAGTGGGCAGCGCGGTGGCACAGTGGGTAGCGCTGTCGCCTCATAGCAAGAAGGTTGCTGGTTCGAGCCTGGGCTGGGTCAGTTGGCATTTCTGTGTGGAGTTTGCATGTTCTCCCCGTGTTAGCGTGGGTTTCCTTCGAGTGCTCCGGTTTCCCCCACAAGTCCAAAGACATGTGCTAGAGGTGAATTGGGTAAGCTAAATTGTCCGTAGTGTATGTGTGTGAATGAGTGTGTATGGGTGTATCCTAGTGATGGGTTGCAGCTGGAAGGGCATCCGCTGCATAAAGCAATTGCTGGATAAGTTGGTGGTTCATTCCGCTGTGGCGACCCCAGATTAATAAAGGGACTAAGCTGAAAAGACAATGAATGAATGAACGAATGAAGTTACATTCCCAATTCATCTTCATGATACAAAATTAAGATAGATGAAATCCAAGAGCTCCCTTATCTTCCATAGACAACAGTGTTTCTGAGAAGTTCAGCGTCCAGAAAAGGAACCAAAAACATTGTCAAAACATTTCAATGTGACTTCAGTGTAGTCATAACTGTAGTCATACGAATCTCCATAAAAAATAATTTTGTGCACCAAAAAAATCTGTAAATATGACTTTGTTTTCATTTGTCTTTTCTTCCACATCAGTTCAGGGTGTGCATTTATTATGGACAGTACTGTCTGACGTATGTCAGCAGCGCAACATGCAACCATCGTATTGCCTGTAGTAAATACACACCCTGACAATGGCGAATAAAGTTTTTTTTTTTTTTTTTACAGATTTAAGGGATATAAAATTGTTTACAGAGCTTCGTATTATTACATTCACTTTGTTTTAGGATGTTTTTTTTTTTCTTCTGAACTTCTAAACCTCAAGTTTCAGGATCATTTCTGTCTATTGATGGTGTTCGTAAGATGAACGAAGGTTTTAGGGAATTTAAAGGACATGAAGATAAGTAATTAATGAGAAAATTGTCATTTTTGGCTGAACAATCCTTTAATATTTTAGGCTTTAAAAGATTCAACCTGATGTTTTAAATCTGATTGATATCTGATTGAATAGGCTATTTAAAATATGCACCTCAGCCTACTTTTTTGTGCAGATAAGTACTTCACACATTTGACTGCAGTTTCTAGCTAAAACCTTTGCTCCTTTTCACACTAATGATATTTACATCCAAATTCATTCATTTATTTATTTTATTTTTTTGGCTTAGTCCCTTTATTAATCTGGGGTCGCCACGGCAGAATGAACCGCCAACTTATCCAGCACATGTTTTAACACATTTGCCTCTCTCACCTTACTCTCTCCATATGCACTTTTCTGGTGCGGTCGGTTTGCTCAGTAGCTCACTTTGTATGGTGTGGTCACTTTGTATGCTGTTTCTGATTGCACCGTCTATGCCAACAGTATCTGGCTCCAAATTTCAACATGCAAGCTGAGACATGCAGTCTCAGAAAAATGCACTCAATAGAGATAGTGACATCACTGTGAGGGGTAGGGTTAGGGGCGGGGTTAGGTGTACACATTAAAAGCACTGCATGCAGTCTCAGCTTGCATGTGCACCTGGTCTGGAGCCAGACCCCTCTCACAGTAAATTTGACATTGTTTTCTCTTCTGCCTGCCATTATTAATCTCCTTTTCTGAAAGTCTTTTCTTTTATTTTTGAGCAAATAAGAATGCAAAAATGTATTTGTTGCACTTTCCCATTCACTAATCTCTAAGTTTACCCAACTATGACAACTTGAGCTGCTGAGAAACCCAGAAATGTAAAAACGGTCAATTAGTTGGGTTTAGAGAAAGGTTTAGGTCAGTTGTTAGCAAGGTGATTCGTACAAGCCCCATCGACTTATGGACTTGTACATGAAGGACGTGTATGTGAAACATAACAAAATGTACCCTGAGTAACATATTTCAGATTTGCAAAAATGTAGACACTGCCCTCTAGTAGATTTGTCATCTGAAATGTCATCCAAGAGCATCTTTTTTATTATTATTATTTTCTTCTTGATAGAAGTTGTTAGAGAAAAGTTTACTTTTATTTCCAATCACATCAGCACATTTCATATCACACATACAGTGACGGGACACATCGACACCAGCTTCAAAAACAAAAGGAAAAGAAAGAGCAGATGTAGGCGTCTTATCAGTCAGGATGTTGTGAAAACACTGGACCTGAACAGGACCTCCTGAGCTAGTTTGTCCCTGTAAAGTTTGTGCCGTTCATATTTCAAACACAGCCTGCGAACAGACTGTCATCCCGAAAGCTGACAAGCACTGATCCCAATGAAATCAACGTAATCTCTCAAGTAAACTTGTTTGTTCAGTGCTAAATGTTATTTTGACAGCCATAGCTGAGGGCTCTCACTTGCATTATTCCTGCAACATATCTCTCTCTCTCTGACTCAGGACCGCGGCTTCTTAGGTGAGACCCTTTGAACCGGCTGAGTTAAAAGGAACAAAAGCAAACAAATCACATTGTTCTTCCAGGAATTTTTCTTGTTCACCGCCTTTCATTTCTCTCTTTTTTTAGCCACTTCTCTCATTCAGAACAGCGAAGTCAATGGATCCTTACATCCCAGCTTGACAAGTTAGGAGGATACAAGCTAATCCCCTTAATCTGTCTATTCTCCAGTGCAGTGCCAAAGGGGGAGAGGGACCCAGCACAAGTAATCCTATAGAAAAAACAATAGGATTAGACCCCGGCTCTTGGAGTGACAATCAGATATCTACTGACTGATTTGCAAAGTAGGGTCGAGTTTCTTCAAATTAGCTTTTTTTTCTTTCTCCCTCCTCTGGGGAAAAGGTGCCTTTCATTAAGCGCTGGTGGGATTCCTTTGGGACAGATGCTGGAGGTCTGCATGAAAGGCATGTATTCTTGGCTGCGACACACAGCGCCTGCATGGCCTTCTATCACAGCACCCCTTCACCCTCCGTCAGGCCCTTTATGATTCAAACTCAAATGCCTTTCAGAAGTGTTTGACAGATGGGTCAGATTCAGCCGAGGATACATGTAGCAGATCAGAAAGGCTAAATGAGGAGCACAGTGTGACAATTGATGCATGCTCTTTTTATTTCTTTACAAAACATGTTTTTTCCACATTCAGTGACATGATTTTATTTTGTGGTTTTTGGCAGTTGTTTCAACAACAATCTGTGAAAGCGTTCTTCAACAGAGAGCTAATAAAATATATTTAACGCATTAAATAAATATGTAAATAGTATAATAATATATAAAGTCTATCTTTTTACAACTGAATAATTAATATATTTGTGTTTAACTGCATATATTGTACGTGCTATGTTTAAAGAAAAAAATGTGTTTCAAAACATCTCACACACACACACACACACACACACACACACACACACACACACA